>LOEQ01006254.1:11728-31104 GCA_001685075.1 Bramus lutescens | reverse complement strand
AGGGCAGGGAACCCTGACTGCTCTTTGGACTGGAGAGGGAGGGGGAGGGAAGGGGGAGGGAATTTTTTAATAAAAAAAAGATATTTATTCCAAGACTCTTTTGAACTCTTGGAACCAAAATACTCTTTAAAGATGAGCAAACACTGAAACCTAGTTATTTCTTTCTCTCTATTAGCATTTGGTTATAACCTTTATCCTCTTTTCATATGTATGGCTTTTTAATCAGTTATAGTCACCAGTCAGTCCCTTTGAAAAATGCCATAATAAAGCCCAGTTCATTGAGCTTCGTGAGACTCGAGGAACACACTGACACAGGTGGTATAAGGGAAAATCAGGACCTCTGACTTCAAGAAAGCTTAAGTGCTACAACCTACAGAAGAGTAGGGCTCCTGACTAAAGCCTAAACTTATTCTTCTTTTCCTTACTTGTTTATCTTTTATAACTTTTATTATTTAAAAAACTTGCAAAGAAATAAAAACATCACATATCAAAATTAACCAGACCCAATATCTATACTACTTAAAGAACTTATATACAGTTAGAATTGGCATTTGAAAAGGAAGCTACAAAACTTCACATTAAATTTTACACTTTCAGAGTTGAATATCTTTTACACACCTATCCACCAATGAAAACAAAAATTCCTAACAGAACTAGAAGAACTATTAGTTTCATTCCCTCCTTCATAACTCAAGTCCATTGCCTGCGTTCCCTCCTCTTCATCCTTAATATCCAGTCCTCTCATTCTTTGTCTTTATGTTATTCTGTACTCATATGCACATTTGCCTACATATATACATGTATTATTGGCTAGATACCATTTATGAGAAAGAACATGTGGTTTATTTATCTTTCCGAGATTGTGTGACCAGCCTTAATAGTGTAGATTCTACTTCCATCTTACAAATTTACTGACTTCATTTTTCTCAAACTGCAAAAATTAGTCTTACCACTGTTTCTAAAACTTTCTTGTACTGTACATAGAAATCTTCTGAGGAGCTTTTGAAATGTGTATTCTGGTGAACCAGTTCATCCAGGAATAGATGGTCATATAGTCATAGAGTTCCAAGTTTCCGTCTAAGTATGCTAGAAAGAGCTAAGGGAGTCTGGCACTGGGTATATGCTGATGTCTTTTAGCTGGTCATTTTATCCAAGGGAAAAAAGTAATCTGCAAAAGATTATGTACCCTTTACTTGGTTTTTCCCAATAGGAACATCTTGTAAAACTGTAGTTCCATACAGCAGAACCTGAAAATATTTATATTGATAATTTAACAATCTTATCCCAATTTCCTTGGTTTTATTTGTCCTAATTTTTAAGTGTGAACATTTAATATGGGTTTGCTTGTTTTTGAAGTACTAAGGACCGAACCCAGGACCTACCACGGAGTTACATCTCCAACACTAGCTTATGCAATATTATCACAAGTGCAAGTTCACCTATCCACAAAAATCAACAGGCAAACAGTCTCCACAATGTACCCTTTTATAATGGCTACACCCCACTCAACCCTGACAATAGTAAATCTGTTCTCTGTCAGTATAATCTTGTGACTTCAAAAATAGTTTATAAATAGAAGCATTTGTTTATACCCTTTAGAACAGGGTTGTTAATTATAATTTTAATTTTTTTAGATTGTATAACTAGGGAATAATATTCAGTTATATCTTTAAATAAATCTTTAAATTTGCAGATAAATAGAGGAAAGTAGAGAAGATTATATTGAGTGAAGTAATCAGACCCAGAAAGACAAATGTTGAATGTTCTTTCTCATCTGAGGTTCCTAACTCCAAATCTTCAGATGTGAATATGTAACCTGGAGTAATCAGAGAAACCAAGAAAGTAAGAAGAGACTGTTGTAGCAGGTGGGAGGTATAATCAATACAGAGAATATCAGGATACAATTGATCTGAATGGGGAAATGAGAAAATGGGGGGCTTTAACAAAGGAGGTGGAAGGAAATAAATACAGAAGAAGGGGTGAGGAAAGTAAAATAAGAGAAGGATATCTGAAAAGTCACAAGGAATCATACTTTCATCTTTCTATCAAAAATATCTACAATATAAGTCAGTATACACATATACATATATAATTGTCCCATCCAGGCTGACAATGCTCCCCTCAAGAGCTACATACTCTAACAAAAACCTCAACAGCAAGCGTGAGAAGCCCTCTTTTGAGTCACTGGCTAAGGGTGTCCAAGAGACTCACAATCTTGAGAGGCTAGTGCTGTCGTCATTGGCTACTCCCCTAGAGGTGAAAGGTGAGTCTCTATTACTGAAGACACCAGGTACTTCAGACAGAGAACTCAGAGGACCAGGTATGGACCCAACCTAAAAGCCTCCTCTTAGATGACTAGCTATCATGGTACCAGAAAACCTTAGAGGATTCCAAGGGAGAAAAGAAACCAATAGTCCTTCCCAACTAGACTGTGTTCTTTATAAAATGCTTTAACTGCTATTTCACGTCTTACTTATTTGTGTGTGTGCATGTTATATGTGGGAGTACATGTGTTACCATCATATGTGTGGAGGGCAAAGAATAACTTGAGGGTTATTCTGTCCTTCCACAATGTGGGTCCAGGGATGGAATTCAGGTCATCCTAGGCACCAAATATCTTTACCCATTGAATCTTCATGCTAACTCTAGATTTTTCATTTCTACTTGTTTGCATGCTTGTGTGTGTTTGTTGATTTTTTTATTTGTTTGTTTGCAGCCAAAAAGTATTCTATGGCACAGATGTACCAATGTGTCTAAGCACTCACCAAGTGAAGAACACCTGCATTATCCTCAGTTTAGGATTATTAGGAATAGTATATGAACATGTTTTTCTTTCACTAAAAGTTGATCAAGAATTTAGTTACAAAGTCATATGGCAATTGCATGTTTACTAATATATGAAAATTCCAAGCTGTTTTCCAGATGGCTGTACCATTTTATATTAGACAGCAGTATATTGGCTGGAAAGGCTATTATCTTTCCTTTTGTAAGTTGTTTTTTCAAAAATTCAGCTGGTGACTTTTAATGGTGACATGAGTCTTCTGCCAGTCTATCCTCAGCTGCAGATTACAGACCAAAATCACAGGCATTTGTTTTGGTCACTATTTTGATTTCAGCCAGCCTAAGAGGAGCTTTTTTGCCTATGAATATACAATTCATAGTGATATTTCAGTGTGTTTTTAATTTGCATTTCCTAATGGCTAAACATACTGGGAGAGCTTTCCTGCTTTTCTTTGTTATGTGTGTGTTCTCTTCTGTGAAACACAGAATATCATTTGCCCATCTGATGATGAGATTGCTTTACTTTCTTACCATTGAACTTGAGAGTTCCTCATATGTTCTAGATGACTAGACCATTATCAGATATATAGTCTGTAAATATTCCACTGTATAACTTGCCTTTTCATCTTCTTAACACAATGTTTTATGCCCAGTTTCTGATTTTGATCAGGTTACAATTTATCAGTTTTTACTTTTATGGATTGAGATGTTGGGTCAAATTTAAGAACTGTTTGATAGCCCCGAGCCCAGGGTTTTCTAAAGCTTTCACAGTTTTATGCTTTTCACTTTGAAGTCCATGATCTGTTTTGCATTAATTTTTATATAAGAGCTGAGGTTGAAGATGAAATTCATTCTTTTGCCTATGAATATCCAATTACTTTGGCACCATATGTCAAAAGTGCTATCTTTACTTCTTTAAACTGCTTTTGCACCTTTATAAAAAAAAATCAGCTGGTGGCTTTTTAATGGTGACATGAGTAGCCTGTGAGTCTGTCCTTAGCAGCACACAACTGACAGCAATCAAGAGTATGGCAGTGACCTCGTCAGCGCAGATGTCTTCATGAAAACATGAATGCTAAAAAAAGAAGGGACGTTATTACCAGCTGCTTTCATCTTTAACAAGCTTCAATACAGAGGGACAGACTTCCAGTACAGCTGCTGTTGAGTTTCTGCGCTTAGCAGCGACTCTTATGACTCCATCTTGCTCGTTGCCAGCCTCCTTTCGACATAAGACCCTTCATCCTTTCATTATTGGAGAGTAAAATGTTACTTAAATTTCATTTACATGTCCAGCCACTGTCACCAAGGTTTGCAGTTTGGTCCTTACACTTCGCTTTGACTCACTTTCTCCTCTAAACTCTATTTTAAACAAGAAAAAGATGCAACTAAGAATGGCTCTCCTATATGCACTGCTCTCACTTCAGTAATGCAGGATATCCATCCTATATTCTTTATCAAGTGTCATTAACTCTCTACCTGGAGTATAAATTATGTCTCTTACTTACACTTTCAGAGAAAAGAAACTGCAGATATTTTCCAGTCAATGAAGCCTGTCGCTGAAAGCTATTTGCTCCCCACTCACTTTTAAAGAAGGACCTGTCATAAACACTAAACCCTCTGACGCCTATTAATCAGGAACTGACAGACAGTCTGATACTCCCGAGCCCCAAAAGGTAACTACAACCACCAGTTCTGTTCTGCAGTCCAGTGCCCCAGTATGCAGCATCATAACCTTATCTGCATGGCTGATTATCAGCATCCCCACTTCTCTCTCTCTCTGGTCTGATTTCCTTCTGGGCTATTTCTGGTTTTTCTGAGGCTCACATGTGATTTTACTTCATTGACTCACACAGTCTTGATTTCCTTCTTGCTACAAATTGCCTTCATTTGCATTTAGATTATTCAATTGCTCTGAATGGGTCCCCTCCCTGCCAGAAGCTCTTCATACATCTCCACTGGAAACCCTAGCCAGTGTCAGCACCACCAGCTCCTCCTTTAATTCCCCAGACCTCTCAGTCACACATACCGCTGCCAAGGCAGAGACAAAAACGAATCAAGGAGATTCACATCTGCTTTAGGAGTTGGAGTAATTTTAAACTCCTCATGAGACCTATTTCTTGATGTTCTCTGCCTCACTTTAATTCATTCTTAACGGGCAAGTTGGGTCAGAATGTAAGACATCCTTCCACCATGTTTTAGCACTGATGGGGATTACTGTGCTTTAACAGCAGGAAACGGGGCCTCACTTTCTCTCAGAGTATTTCTTCTGTGTAGTAAGCACTTCTGCATAGAGATTAGTTCTCATGGAAATTTTTGCTTGGTTAATAGGTCAGTAGACCCACAGCCTGAGAAGAGTTCATGATGATCACTTCCACCAGTGCTACCTCTTTGCTGACAAAACTCCAGATGTCTTTACTTGCTTTCCCCTCCATTCATACCTCATTACCTTCTAAATTATCTTCCTGGTGCATTAGCTTTTTGTTGCTGCAGTAAAACACCTGAAGAAAATCAACTAAAGGGGAGAGAAGATTTATTCAACTGATGGTTTCAGAGGTGCAGACCTATGATTGGAGAGTCATTGCTTTAGGGTCTGTGGGCAGCATGCAGAGAAGGTTCTCAAATTCCTGGCAGTGAAGAAACAAAGAGAGCAGAGCAAGGAAGGTCTAATGTCTCAAAGTCCCTTCTAGTGCATGCTTCCAAAGATATAACCTCTTTCTCTTAAAGTTCTCTGTCTGAAGGTTTCATGGGGTCCCAATAATGCATGAGCCTAGAGACCAGCTCTTTGACAAGAAGCCTCTGAAAGAAATTTAAAATCCACACCATAACACCTGGTGTCAATGAAAGAAGCCACCCTTTTCTCTTCTTGGGGGATTTAGTGGTTTTCTCTTTCATTTTAGTCTTCTGAGATTTATGGCACAGATTGGATGGATTAAACAACAAAAATCTATTTTCTTGTAGTGCAGGTAGCAGGAAGGCTACGAGCAAGATGCTGTTAGGATTGGTTTCTGGTGAGGACTGTTTTCTGTCTTGGAGAGGTCACCTTCTTTCTGTGGTTCACGTGGTTCTTCTCTTCGTGTGCAGAGAAAAGGCACCCTGATATCTTCCCTCTTCTTATAAGAATGCCAATCCTGACACACTTGGGGCACTCCACATAGGACTTGACTTAAGCTCCCTAATGGACCCATCTCTGCATAAGTCACATTATGGATAATGGCTTCATCACATGAATTTTGTGGGCACAAATTTCAGGCCATAACATATTCTAGTAGAACAAGTTTTAAATTTCATTCTTAGGTTAGCATGCAAATTATAGGGTTTCATCATAGCATCTATATTCACATGTCATTAAAGCTACTTTAAAATGAAAATATTAAGGTACTTTTTATAAGTGTATAAATGAAAACAAGCATAAGCGTATATGAAACAGAAAAGAATAAAATTGACTAAAGAAATAACAAAATAAATGTAGAATGTTATGTTTTTTAACCAAAGAAAATATAGTAATGGATCTGCCTAATAAATGTGTAAGAAAGGCATATTTAAAAGGCATATCAGAACATCCCCAAGACAACTTTTTCCAGAAACACTTGTGAGTAGATTCCTTTTGACCCTTTAAGGCCAGAAAAATAAAAGATAAATATTTAGTCATCGTATGCTGCCCCTAATAGGCTAGCCATTTTCTAGCAGGTAGCTCTACACCCATGTACATACAGGCAATCCTAAATAACTCAGTGAGTATGAATGTTTGATTATTTTATTTTATTTCATATGTGTGAATATTTTGGCTATGTATATCTATGTGTGCAATTTGTGTATCTGGTGTCTTTGGAGGACATTGGAACCCCAGGAATTGAAGTTAGGGATCATTGTGGGCAATCGTATGGGTGCTGGGAGTAAAATCTGAGTCCTCTGCAAGAACAACAAGTGCTCTAAGCCACTGTACCATTTCTCCAGGCCCTTCCGTGGGTTTCTAAAGAGAGGACACAAAGGGAAAATTAGTTGGGGAATATTGGGAAGTCAAAGAGAGGGAGTAGGAGAGGATATTATCAAAATACATTATAATTGTGAATAAATTTCTCCATAGTAATAAATAAACAAAAGTATTTTGAAGTAATTTTTAAAATTAAAAGTCACTGTACTTGTTTCTTGCTGCTGTCTGATATTTAACCAATATTGAAATGAAATATGTCAGTATTAACAATCTATGTAACAATGTTTTTATTATTTTATTACTTTTAAAGAATTATCTAATTTTAATAGGGTTAATCACATTTATGGGTCATTAATTAGTGGTTCACAAACAAAAATCACATCATGGCCATAAGGCCCAGCATTTACAAAGTAATAGAAGCAATTCTCTAAAGAGTAGATCCTTCCTGGGGAGACAGGAGGCAAGCCTAGAAGACATAAAAGTATCATGGTATGTTACAGCTAGATCAAAAACCATTGAGTCTAGGAAAGTATATGCCATAATATATATATGCATGCCCATTACCATATGTATAAACTAATGTGTACAAAGAATGCCATATGCATATATGAAACCTTATAAACAGTCAGAATCTGCAGCACTTAGGAATGAATGTAAGAAGAGACTGGCTGTTAAATTTGTACTCTCAAAATTTCTTTAAAATTTCGAGGCTTTATGGTAAACAGCAAGATATTTTAGTAAAAATCAGAATCTTATGTCATTTCTAATTACTTTAATTCAGAAGTATAACAAACCAGGTGTTTTTTTTAACAAAATATAGCTTTTGAGGACAGCTATCTAAATTTATCTTTATTTCACAAATAAGGTAAATAAAAAAANAAGGGAAAATTAGTTGGGGAATATTGGGAAGTCAAAGAGAGGGAGTAGGAGAGGATATTATCAAAATACATTATAATTGTGAATAAATTTCTCCATAGTAATAAATAAACAAAAGTATTTTGAAGTAATTTTTAAAATTAAAAGTCACTGTACTTGTTTCTTGCTGCTGTCTGATATTTAACCAATATTGAAATGAAATATGTCAGTATTAACAATCTATGTAACAATGTTTTTATTATTTTATTACTTTTAAAGAATTATCTAATTTTAATAGGGTTAATCACATTTATGGGTCATTAATTAGTGGTTCACAAACAAAAATCACATCATGGCCATAAGGCCCAGCATTTACAAAGTAATAGAAGCAATTCTCTAAAGAGTAGATCCTTCCTGGGGAGACAGGAGGCAAGCCTAGAAGACATAAAAGTATCATGGTATGTTACAGCTAGATCAAAAACCATTGAGTCTAGGAAAGTATATGCCATAATATATATATGCATGCCCATTACCATATGTATAAACTAATGTGTACAAAGAATGCCATATGCATATATGAAACCTTATAAACAGTCAGAATCTGCAGCACTTAGGAATGAATGTAAGAAGAGACTGGCTGTTAAATTTGTACTCTCAAAATTTCTTTAAAATTTCGAGGCTTTATGGTAAACAGCAAGATATTTTAGTAAAAATCAGAATCTTATGTCATTTCTAATTACTTTAATTCAGAAGTATAACAAACCAGGTGTTTTTTTTAACAAAATATAGCTTTTGAGGACAGCTATCTAAATTTATCTTTATTTCACAAATAAGGTAAATAAAAAAACTTGCTCCTCTCTCTCCCTGTTGTACACATGAGTTACACTGATGATTTGATGTGTGCATGTAATTTATAATGATTAAAATGGGAAGTTTTTCTTCTAATTTCTTTAAACACTTTAATTAGGATTTTTTTTCTCCTATCTAACTGTGTCTGGAGAGCTGATGTCCAATTTCTTTCTATCTGTGTGTTCCTTACCCAATGATCACTATTATATTAATCTCTCTCTCTCTCTCTCTCTCTCTTAAAATATTTATTATGTATACAGTAATCTGCCTGCATAAATGCCTGCAGGCCAGAAGAGGGCACCAGATCTCATTACAGGTGGTTGTGAACCACCATATGTCTGCTGGGAATTGAACTCAGGACTTCTGGCAGAGCATAACCATCTCTCCAGGCCTCCTATCTACTTCTTATAAGATAAATTATTGAGTATTTCACTTTTACACAAGTGAAAACATGCGGCATTTATCCTTATGTACTTCACTTATTTGATTTAACATTATGTTTTCCTGTTCACCTATGTTGATACAAGTGAAAATATTTCATTTCAAATGGCAGAACAATATTTCATGGTATATACACATACGCATATGCTTATATATTATATACGCATGACACATTTTGATGTGGCATATGATGACCAATTTTTATGGGGGGGATGAGATGGGTAGATGCTGTCCTCAGGTAAGTCCTTTTTAAAAAAAATTTACTGTGTACATAGTGTTCTGTCTGCATTTATGCCTGCACATCAGAAGAGAGCATCAAATGTCATTATAGATAGTTTGAAACACCATGTGATTGCTGGGAATTGAAATCAGGACCTCTGGAAGAGCATCCAGTTCTCTTTACCTCTCAGCTATTTCTACAGTTCCTCAGATAAGTTCTTAAAGCAGATATTTAAAATGTACCTTTAGAGAAAAATTGTGCTTTATTATAAATGGTAGACAAAGAAAATAACATGAGAAAAGAAGTATTTTTGTGGTCTTTAGAATGAAATAAAGATTTAAACCTAGGCTCCAAAATTATAGATAGCTGAAAGGTCCGTAGACATGTGTGGGAAACCACAGCAGAATTCTGAGAGAGGAAATAATTAGATCTTTTAGGAAATACGTTTTAAAAAAAATAAATTATTTTTTGTGATCAAGAGGAAGTACGATTTGAAGAGCGTCCATGTGTACATGTAGTGATGAAGCAGAGGTTGTAGAGATTCATCTTCAGGCTCATAAATGACATGGATTGCCAGTAGACACCACAAGCAGAGAGAGCAACACACACACACACACACATCCCACAGCCTACAACCTTCATCTTCAGTCCTCCAAGAAGACACACCATTTTAGCACCTGCAGTTTGCAACTTCTGGATCCATACCTGTTAGAGTCAAGTTCTGTTATTTAGAGCCTCCCAATCTGTGCTCATTTGTCCTGGCAGGCCTAGGAAACTATCAGAGCTAGCCACAGGCGTGATTGTGACTCCACGTGGGCATCTAGGATGCAGTTGTAAGAGAACTCTATTCCGTGTGTGTTAAGCTGGAGGTATGGATTAAGAATGAAGACCTCTTTAAATATATTCCATATGCAAGGCAGCTGGGAATTTGAATCTGGATATCAGCAGAGAGGGCTGAGCCAGGGATGTTGATGGAAGAACCACTGACTGAGAAGACATGGTAGAAATTATTCTGTGGGTGAGATTACTAGTAAGAGCCTATATGGAGCAAGAAAAGATTGGGATTCATCACCCTGGAACTTTCTGACATTTAAAGAGTAGCATAAAAAGAAAGAGCTTAGAAGCAGCAAGTAGAAAGCTAGGTCTAAGAAAGCAATGCCACCAAGTTTGAAAACGGAGGTCATTGATGTCTTAGACTGTACACAAAGCAGGGACAGGAGGACTTTAATTTGTAGCAAGGAAGCTTTTATCAGTGATATTTAAAATAACTGGTAAGGTCACCAAATTTTGTCATTTTCTCCCCCATTTTAAAGCATTTTGCTTTTTTTTTAAAAAAAATCGCACAGAACATGCATTTGTTCTTTAAATAATATTTTGGATTTGATTCATTATATTTGAAGCTTGTTTAACAGCAGTACTTTTTCTCTAATGAAATCTTGTGTAAACTTTGACTTTTTCAAACTTTACTTTGATAAATTCTCTCAAGAAGTAATTCACTTATCAGTGCCTTCTGTAATTTTTAAAAAATCCAAGGTGGTTAAATTCCCTTGAAAGATGCTTCTTGTTGAAAGATTTCTATCTTGTTGAGTTGCATATAGGAATTATGCAAAGAGAAACATATTCTAACTTGGAATCTTTTGGGGAGAGAGAGGAGCAATTTTTTTATTTACCTTATTTGTGAAATAAAGATAAATTTAGATAGCTGTCCTCAAAAGCTATATTTTGTTAAAAAAAACACCTGGTTTGTTATACTTCTGAATTAAAGTAATTAGAAATGACATAAGATTCTGATTTTTACTAAAATATCTTGCTGTTTACCATAAAGCCTCGAAATTTTAAAGAAATTTTGAGAGTACAAATTTAACAGCCAGTCTCTTCTTACATTCATTCCTAAGTGCTGCAGATTCTGACTGTTTATAAGGTTTCATATATGCATATGGCATTCTTTGTACACATTAGTTTATACATATGGTAATGGGCATGCATATATATATTATGGCATATACTTTCCTAGACTCAATGGTTTTTGATCTAGCTGTAACATACCATGATACTTTTATGTCTTCTAGGCTTGCCTCCTGTCTCCCCAGGAAGGATCTACTCTTTAGAGAATTGCTTCTATTACTTTGTAAATGCTGGGCCTTATGGCCATGATGTGATTTTTGTTTGTGAACCACTAATTAATGACCCATAAATGTGATTAACCCTATTAAAATTAGATAATTCTTTAAAAGTAATAAAATAATAAAAACATTGTTACATAGATTGTTAATACTGACATATTTCATTTCAATATTGGTTAAATATCAGACAGCAGCAAGAAACAAGTACAGTGACTTTTAATTTTAAAAATTACTTCAAAATACTTTTGTTTATTTATTACTATGGAGAAATTTATTCACAATTATAATGTATTTTGATAATATCCTCTCCTACTCCCTCTCTTTGACTTCCCAATATTCCCCAACTAATTTTCCCTTNTTTTTTTATTTACCTTATTTGTGAAATAAAGATAAATTTAGATAGCTGTCCTCAAAAGCTATATTTTGTTAAAAAAAACACCTGGTTTGTTATACTTCTGAATTAAAGTAATTAGAAATGACATAAGATTCTGATTTTTACTAAAATATCTTGCTGTTTACCATAAAGCCTCGAAATTTTAAAGAAATTTTGAGAGTACAAATTTAACAGCCAGTCTCTTCTTACATTCATTCCTAAGTGCTGCAGATTCTGACTGTTTATAAGGTTTCATATATGCATATGGCATTCTTTGTACACATTAGTTTATACATATGGTAATGGGCATGCATATATATATTATGGCATATACTTTCCTAGACTCAATGGTTTTTGATCTAGCTGTAACATACCATGATACTTTTATGTCTTCTAGGCTTGCCTCCTGTCTCCCCAGGAAGGATCTACTCTTTAGAGAATTGCTTCTATTACTTTGTAAATGCTGGGCCTTATGGCCATGATGTGATTTTTGTTTGTGAACCACTAATTAATGACCCATAAATGTGATTAACCCTATTAAAATTAGATAATTCTTTAAAAGTAATAAAATAATAAAAACATTGTTACATAGATTGTTAATACTGACATATTTCATTTCAATATTGGTTAAATATCAGACAGCAGCAAGAAACAAGTACAGTGACTTTTAATTTTAAAAATTACTTCAAAATACTTTTGTTTATTTATTACTATGGAGAAATTTATTCACAATTATAATGTATTTTGATAATATCCTCTCCTACTCCCTCTCTTTGACTTCCCAATATTCCCCAACTAATTTTCCCTTCATGTCCTCTCTTTAGAAACCCATTGAAGGGCCTGGAGAAATGACTCCCTTCTTCAAAAACTCCCATGGGGTGGGGAATTTCTATCCAGCAACCTCCCCTTCACACTTCGAATCTCTGACTGCCTGTTCTGTTGCCAGTCAGAGAAACTCATCTTTCAGAGGCTTCACGTGATTCTATCAGCCTGCTGTACCACCTCCTTATCTTGAAGTAAATCATGCCATGTACCAAGTGCTAATTCTAGGAGCAAACCCCACATGTTCATCGTCTCTGGGGTTATGAAGTCATGGTGTCATCTTAGTGCCTTCCCTACCAGCTTTGTTTCTTCTGGAGACAGAGTTTCATCATAGAACCATGGTACTAAGTTCCCATGTTGTCAAGAATGACCATTTGCTGTTTGTAGAACTATCATTTTCTAATAGCATATGTGCTGCTAAAACAAGCGCCTAGCATCTATTTTTTCAATGGCAATCTATGTTCCCAATCAAAATTGTTCCCATTTATGTCAGTGTTTTCATTTTATTATTCAATTGCAAAAATGAGAAATTAATAATCTTGAATACATAAAGAAAAAACTGTATATATCTCCTCTGGGACTTATTTCAATTTTTTTTCATTTAGCTTTAAGAACAAACTGTTTGAAGGCTCAACTATAAATGGATATGCTGATGCCCAGCTACACAACCTGGTGAAAAGGATGCGTGAAAGGACTGCTTTCTATAAGAGAAAACTGACAGAAGATGAGAATTCATCCTCACCCGAAGCTAGCCCTCAGAATGGTAAGCATTATTCCTTCAAAGTACTAGTGAGAAGGAAGTTATATGAGAACATATATTTGGACAATTATTCAGCTTAGATCCCATAAAAACAGTTCCTGAGACAATAATTTTATATATATTTGTTTATTTTGAGAATTATTCAGAGATCTGAGAGTAGCAAAAAGAGACTAAGAAGGAAATTAATGTGATAGTGCATTAGTGTAACCCTCAGAATTGGATAAAGCAGAAAAATAAGAGTTACTCCAAGAAAAGAAGAAAAAGGAGGTAGGGAGTAGCTCAGCAGCTAAGTTCTTGCTTTGCAAGAATGAGGACCGGCGTTCAGTAAGTAGAACCCACATTACGCACACACACACACACACACACACACACACACAGTGTTGAACTCTTTGTTTGAGTACCAAAGAGATGGAGACAAGTAGGTCCCTGGTGTTAATTAACCAGCAAGCCTTACCTACTTGGTGAGTTTTATGCCAGTGAAAGATGCTATCTCAAAAAGAAATGCAAAATGTGCTTGAAAATTGGCACCGAACTTTGTCATCTGGCCTCCACATTCATAAGTGTAATGCACATTCATATATACTTGTGCAACCAAACAAATGAATACTCACACACTTTGCACAAAAATGGTGGAGATGCACACATAGCTCAGTGTTAGAACACAAGCCTAGCTTGTGAAAGGGCACAAGTTCAACAATCCACAACACCAAAAATAAAGGCAATAAGAAAAGCACAAGGAATAAAAGGAAAATAGATAAAGTGACTATCATGAAAAGTTAGTACCAGGCTAGCAAAGTCTTGCCTGGAATGCACAAAGCCCTTTGTGCATTGAGGGTTTGATCACTACCACTGTATAGACCAGGTGTATAATTACAGCACTTGGGAGGGGAGACAGGGGCAAGAAAATTAGTAGCTATCCTCAACTACATAGCCAGTCTGAAGGCAGCCTAAGACATAAGAGATTCTGTCTCAAAGTAAAACAGAAGAACAAAAAGTAATGGGACATGACTGAGTAAAAATGCACTTACTGCACAGCCCAACAACCAGAATTCAGATTCCCAGAACCTGTGTGAAAAGCTGGAGGTAGTAGCAGGCATCTGTAATCCCAGCCCTCATACAGCAATGTGGAGGCACAGACAGAAAAATCATCCAGACGTTCACAGGCCAACTAGCCTAGAAGGCTAAGCTGCAGAAACAAGAGAGACATGGCCTCAAAACAAAATAGAAGGTGAGAGCTGACTCTTGAAACTTGGTCTCTGTCTTCTATACACACCTTCTTACAGGTGCACACCCATGCTCACACACATCAGACACAGATCACATACAACAAAAACAGAAGCAGGAGGGACAATCACAAGGTCTGATTGCTCCTGGAGCCTGCTCTTGACTCCCTTGAACTTGTCACAACTGCTCAAGAAAACTTTGAGGGAGAAAAGCATAGGGCATTCACATAGGGTGATCTCTAGGCACAGACAATGTCCAGAAGCCACCAGCAATGCCTGTTACGAGTACTATTGTTAATATTAACCAATACCCATATTATACAAAATGCATATTACAAAATACAGAAATAATTAATGGAGAAAAGGAAGATGAAAAATAGTCACATGAGGGAGAATTATCAACAGTCTTAGTAATTACTGAAATGTGGGTATGAGAAAAGAATAACAACATAGTACAAAATAATATATATTATGATTGATATTTGGCCAGTATTTAAAGAGAGAAAGAAGAAAAATGAATGTTAAGAACAAATAAACATCTTCAAATCTAATTATAATGAAATGATGTAGACTTGAGGGAAACTATTTTCAAAGCATACTATTCATTATACAGTAGTTAACGTTTGAAGAGTAAGATTGAAATAAATCACAGTTTGATAAATATATATTGAAAACAATATTTTGAACTTTGTTTACCCATAACTCAAAAGCTATGTATGAAAGATCTGTTGTAATGTCAAAGCAAGCCATGTAGGATGGGAAATATTTGATCTGTGATGCCTTGTGAATTTTAAACTGGTATTTCCAAAATTTTAGCTTAAATTAATTTTATTCAGCATTTTTCATATATTTCACTGTTTTATTTCATTTTTGTATACATTTAGGGTGTACAACATGATGTTTTAAAATACATATAAAAATAAAGGCCATTAGTTTGAACAGGAGAGTTTTGCTTTGCTTGCCTACACAGAGAAGATTTTCAAAAATTCTAATTTCATCAAAACCAAATGTCTTTCTCATCAAGCTAACCTATGTTAACTTATTAAAATATTCCCTCTTTTTTTCTATAAAGTGAAGTCTACAGAGGTATCACCAACACAAGACCAGAATTCTAAGCTAGAAGAACATCACCATGGCATGTTGTCTTGCAAACTCCAGAGGGTACCTGCAAAAGAGTACCTTAAAAGAATGAGACTTCCTAGAAGCATAGATCCATACACAGGTACCAGTGATGGAAACCCCAGGGAGGGCTGGCAGTCACCAGAACCCCTTTGATACATAAGTACAGAGAGAGCTTCAGATTTTGCATACTGTTCTATATCTTGAAAGCATAATTTAAACTATGAGATCTTAAAAGGTTTGTTTTCCTTTCTCTATTGAAGACAAGATTTAAAATACTCCTGCCTGTTTTAAAACCTAGGCTAGGGCATTTCCTGACCCAAATAACCTTTGAAAATAAAGCCCTAAGGAACTTGGAAATATGCGCGCACACACACACACATATGTATAAATATATGTATATATCATAAATATATATCCTGTCTTCTTCCATGGCTTCACTAAGCTAATTACTCTAATCAAGCAGATTCTCTCCTACATCCTCCCAGAAGCAAATGAAAGTAACATGTGAGGGGACACTGGTTGGCTCAGTGAGCCAACTCTTCATTCTCCCCAGTAAGAGCCAGCCCTCTTCTGGCAGGGTGAAGGTCTTTCTCCTACTTGTCATGGGCAAGCCTTCATTATGAGTACTAAAGATGCTTTGCTTCTTAGCAATGATACATCTAAATTTTCCAGGATTCTACTTTCCTGAATCCAAACAGTAAAGTTACCCCCTGGAATAGATTCAGTCTAGTCAAAATACAAAATAGACACTGTCCTCTTTTGGGGAAAGTGATACTATCATTTTGCTTCTTTTTGTGCAGCACGGTGCCTTCTAGGTCAAGAACTAACTGTGCTGAATATATCATAGAAGTTCTTACTACAAACTCCGTATCTCACAAGTATCAGTTTTGGGGAGATGTCTCAGTCTATAAAGAACCTACTGTGCAAGCACAAGAACATAAATCTGGATTAGTAGCATCCATGCAAAAGCTGGTCTTGGTAGTGGATGTATAATCCTAATAACTGAGTAGACAGATCACCAGTTTGCTACCTAGCCAGTCTAGCCAGTAGGTGAACTGAGAGGCTATACCTCAAAAATATGGTGAGAAATGGCAGAGTCATTTCTAAAGTCGGCTTCTGTTCACTACATACAAGTGCATACACATTCTATGCATTCACATGCACATGTCCACACACAAACACACCACACATACACATAAAGATAGTGCTTCAGTTTGATTAAACTCAGAAAGAAACTTCTTAGAATGTGTCCGTGATGCTGTTGGGATGACTTAAATTGTGTTTTCCTAGATCGGATCTATCTCCTATGGCTCCTTCTTGTCACCATCGCCTATCATTGGAACTGTTGGCTGCTACCAGCACGCCTTGCCTTTCCATACCAAACACCAGGCAACACACACTACTGGATTATTATTGATATCATATGTGATATCATCTACCTTGGTGACATTTTATTGATCCAGCCAAGACTCCAGTTTGTAAGAGGAGGAGAAATTATTGTAAGTGGAGTTTGAGAGAAGGAATTGACAAATGAGCAATGTCTAATTGGACTACCAAAGTTAAATTTACAAGATTGTTTTATTTAATGTTTGTCTCTCTGTGGATAAAGCTTTTTCAATGTCTGAATATTCTAATTCATCTTTCTTGTCATCTCTCCCTGGTTCTCTTTCTTCCACTTGATACATTCTATTGTTAAAGCATTCTATTGGGTTTCTATATGACTAAATGAACTTTTCATTTTAAAAAAATTTTTAAAGAATTTCTTTTTACTAAATTATTTTCATATATTCATTTCTCTATTCGTTCAACTGTATCTTTGTATTCTCTTTGAATTAATTAACAAGGGGTTTGTTTGTTTTACCTTTGATTTAACTGTACTTTTGATAATTATCCTTTTTAAATTTTGTTTGAAATGTTATTTCATTCCCTTTCATTGGAATCTTCTTCTGTGGAGTTGTTATTTTTACAGGGTTCATATTGCCTTCTTTATACTTCTAGATTGTGACATGTGATTCTGGGGTTATTTTATTGGTTGAGCTTTACTACCTGTTTTCTTCCAGTTGAAGGGTTTCAATGTTCAAGTGAGAGTAGGTTGTGATAGCTTTGAAGTATGTTCATCTCCAGTGAACTAAGAATGTAGTCCAATATCTAAATTAGACCAGTTTGCTTAAGGCACTAGTACAGTGCCCTATAAAACTATCAGTGTAAAATATTCACTGCAGCTACCACAATGTTAGATGGTCCTATCATGCAGATATCCTTATGGCTTGCTTTAAAGAATCATCTCTTTATCTCCAATAACTATAAGGGGATAGAGGAAGAAGGGTAGAGTAATATGTGATAAGATAAGGTTAGACTTGGGAGGGAAATATGGCAAGAATAGAGATTAGTATTAGATTAATTGAGGAAAAACAGATGGAAGAGAGGAGTTAGAGTACTCCTAGGATCCATGGAGTTTAAATATTAGTAAAACTATGAAAGGTTCAAATTAATAGATAAAAAGAGGACATGCGAACAGAGCAAGCAGAGATGAAGTAAGAATGAGGAGGAAAACATACAATATCTGTAGGAAGGATAGCAGACAGTACACAGTAGGATGAGTGCAGTCACGCCCCCACCCATTTAAGAACTGTACCTTCACTGTACTAACCATATGGGTAGCTTCTGAGCATTTTACAATTAACATGAAAATTCAAAATTCCCAACCATACTTTATCCATATTTCTGGCGCTCAACAGCGTGTAGCTACTATACTGTATTGCACATATTTCTGCCAATTGCAAATTATGCTGGTGGAAAGCCATGTAAGACACTGACATGCTTCAGGATATCCTACAGGAGCCTGGCCACAGGGGAAAACCATGAGCCTTGCCATTCGCAAATCGTAATTTCATTGTTGTCTTATTTTGAAATGAATACCTTCTAATCTTTTCTTTGTAGCTCCAATTCTAATTGGCCTTAGTAATAAAAACCCCGAGTCAGATATTAGGGGTGAAAGCTGAAAAATCAGAGCCACTAGTTCTTACCTCTACAAAATTCTCAGACTGAATCCCCAGATCAAGGAAGGCAAGATCCTGTCTCCATGAATCCTCAGATTGAATGGTCTGAGGTCCTCTCTCCTCCTGCCTTGTATTCCTCTCTCTGCCCAGCCATGTGTCTTCCTGTCACCACCTCCCTAGTGCTGGTATTAAAGGCATGTGATCTCAAGTATTGGGATTAAAGGTGTGAGATACCACGACCTGACTCTGTTTCTCTTCTAGATTGGATCAACCTTGTGTAGCCTAGAATGGCCTTGAACTCACAGAGTCTGCCTCTGCCTCCCAAGTGCTGGGATTACAGGTGTGTGCCACCAACCACTGTCTGGACTCTGTAGCTAGCTAGCAACTAGTTTCCCACTCTGATCTCTGGACAAGCTTCATTTGTTAAAATATCACCGCTTTTCCTTCCTGACTTTCCAAATTCATCATATTCCTTTTCTCGTGATCAAAGCAGTAGCCTCCCTCAAAAGCCAGAGTTCTTACCTTTGATAAAGTATATTCTTCTAGATTTATTCCCAGTTTTAGAATTTCATAGTCAATCCCAATGATAAAAACTAAAGCAGGAAAAAAATGTGTTTTCATATGTAACACAAGTGGGGCATGCTTGTTGGGGTTTTCCATCCCACCCGGTACCTCACAGCCAGCAAGCCCCAAAGAAAATTACACAGAGGTCTCCATAAGTTATAAGCTGATTGGCCCATTAGCTCAGGCAATATATCAGCTCTTGTAGCTTATATTAACCCACTGTTCTTATCTATGCTAGCCACGTGGTTCGGTACCTTTTTCAGCAGGGCAGCTCACATCTTGCTTCTTCAGAGTCTGGGCAGGAGTGGGAGGA
>LOEQ01006253.1:27865-48686 GCA_001685075.1 Bramus lutescens | reverse complement strand
CCCTAACCTCATGAGCAAAGATTGCAGTCCTATATTCACTCTAATGGATAGATGTGTTAGAATTTCATTCAGCATTAGCCAAGATACAGTTTGATCTAAAATTAGTTGAAATTCTGCTCAACTCTGAGATACCTTTTCTTTGCCTCAACTTCTCACCTCAAGGGCAGCTCTTAAGAGGTCTATTGGAAGTCAAAACTGTATTAGGTTGAACAAGTTACCTGAGATGAGTGATAACAGAGCTGTATTTACACTATTTACTTTATTTCAGTCATAGAAAAGTCATTTTATATTAATATGCATTCCATGTAATTAATGCTCAATTTTTATACATGAACTATTTATGGTTATGATTTCTATTTTCAGTTTCCAGAACTATATAGAAAACACCATATATTGTTTTGTATTGTACAATTACTTTTAACTTTTTAATGATTAATGAAAGATTCAGGGTGTCAGTATGAATAGGAATTACAATGGTTTATTATTGTACTGATATCAGGATTTATCAAGTTATTGAATATTGTTTATTGATTATTCCTATTCTCAATGCTTCCTTCATAAGTTATTTAATGTTTTTTGTATTTCATTTGCTTTTACACCAACATTCCTACTGTTTGCTACCATTTTCATGGCAGTAAACCTTTTGAACTTTATTGTATGGAATTTGTTATGTATATCCTTTGTTATTACTAACTTCCTTTATTTGTAGCAGAGTTGAACCAACATGGCTTCACTCCTCATGAAGCACAATGGAATAAGAATATACATATATTTTCTTTAGGAAATATACCTAGCAAATATCATACTGGAGTATATCTGTTGCCCTAGCTTGGTTACTGTTGCTGTGAGCATACCCTGAAAAAAAAAAACTTAAAGGGTTTATATAACTTTTAGTTCCAAGTTACAGTCTATCACTTTGAGGGAAGTGAAGAAGACAGAAACCTCAAGAACCTAGTAACATTTAAATTCTCTAGTAGAGGGAGGATGAATGTATGCATGCTTGTCAGTACTCAGCCCATTTTCTAATGTTGCTTATATTCTAGGACCCAACCCCAGGGAATGATGCTGCCTCCTCTAAAGCTGAGCAGTCATTCCCACATCATCAATATCATCATGACAGAATCAAAGAGACATTCACATAGAATAGGTAGAACAACCTAATCTAGAAAATCTGCCATTTAGTCTCTACTGAGGTAATTTTAGGTTATGTCAATTTGAAGACCATTACAATATAGAGGCAATTACATTTGTTGATTAGATTTGTTAAACTAACCCAAACTAGCCACCTTGGAAAAGAGAAACCTAAATAGAAGAATTACTTATGTTTGTTCATAGTCATGTTTGTAATTCATTTGATTAATTTTTAGTTGATATGAAAGGGCCTATCCACTGTGGGTGGTACCATACCTAGGCAGATGATATGCCTGGATTGTGGAGGAAAGTCTGAGCAAGCCAGAGGAAGAAAACAAATAAGAAGCATTCCTTCTTCATCTAAGCTTCAGTTCCTATCTCCAGATTCTCTCCTTGGGATCCTACCCTGAGCTCTCAGCGTGATGGATTGTAACCTGTAAGGTACAATAAACCTCTTCCTCCATAAGTTGCTTTTGGTCATGGTTTTATCCCAGCAATAGAAACCTAGTTAGGTGTGATTTGTGCAGCTGTTCTCAGTCTCACTGGGAAAGACTAAGGTCCAGTGAGGTTCAGCTTCAGAAATCCTCTATCTCACTTCAAGAGTCTGGATACTTCTTCTCAGTTCTCTAACTTGCCCATGTCATTAGCTAAAAGCTGTTCAATAGCTAAAAGAGCATCAATTGCTTCACATTTCTATCCTACCACATGGAGATCAAGAGAAACCCTTCACATAGAGATTCCTGTGGGTGGGTGTGCAGTAGAATAGTCCAGACACTTTTTGAATGGTATGGCCCGAGTAAGCATGGATTTGGAAATAACATATGGCACAGTCATATACAAATAAAAGAAGCTGGTTTTGCTTTGATTATACCTTATGTGAGTTCAGATATTCTTTGTGGCTAATTATTTCAAATGGTCAGAAAAACCAACATTCCTTAAATATGTATGACCAATTCATCAATTAAATTCAGTTTGTGTTTTCCCTTATAACTTCATGGCTCGTTTCTGAATTTAAGGCAAATATGCTGAATTCAAATCTGTTTCAGTGTTTTAGTGTTAAGAGCACTCAACACAAAATTTGCCTGTTCCCAAAGTGGCGCCCTATATGCTTACATCTGACAGGTGACTTGCACACATCCCATAATATTCAGCTTTTCCTATCGATGTTCCAGGTGTCATTTTGCCTACTGTGTATTGGGGAAGGAGAGAATTGTATTCTGACCCATTGTTTGTAGTCTGACCCATTATGGTGGCATGCAGTGACATTCTGAAAGCCTCTCTGCTCTTTAGCCTGCATGCACAGATGATGTGTCTTAGGCAGGCAAGCCAGCTTTCCTCACACACAGGCAGCAGATGTGATTAGAGGGAAATCTAATTTATCTGGAGTACTCTAGAAATGGAAGGAAATTACTTCACAGCAATATTTGCAGATGCATTCATCACAGACACCCAGACATTCCAACACTAGCAGATGATGGCTTTGTGATCACAATGTGCTGCATTTTGAACTGTTTTTCTAATGGGCCACATACATTTATTCCCTTTTAAGCTCCTGTGTTGTACTTAGATAACAAGAAAAATGTGTGAAGAAAGGAGAGTTTAGAGTGGTACAGATGGTTTTTTTTTTGTTGTTGTTTGCTTGTTTCTAATAGTTTCCTTAATCTGTGTGGCAAACATCCCTGGAATTCTTGTTAGGTTTGTCTAAGCATGACTGAGTTTGGAAACAATACAAAGAATTCATTGCTACCTCCTTTCTCTTCCTGCAATTGGTTTTAGATCTCATGTCACCTTGAATTTATCAGTTTGTCCATGTTGTCAGAATTCAAGATATTTGATTGAATGCTATATTAGAAATGGAGACAGTGTATTCTCTGGATACTTGGTCTCTCATACCTGACTTATCTGCTACACATAAATCCTCAGGGTGTTAACGAGGAAGACGTAAGGGAATAAACAATAGAAAAACAAGGCCAATGAGATTTTAGGGACTCACACAGATGCCATTTTGGTGCTAGAAGTGGAGAAAATAGAGAGTGAACTTAGATTTAAAAAGCAAAGAGAGTACTGAAACCATAACTAAAAGGGTTCTACTAAAAGCAGGCTCTCCCTTGACACGAGCATTTGAGGTCAGCAAATAAAATGTCACTATCCTGTTGGATTTAGATAGGAGCATCGCTCTCTCTGAGTCATTAGACAAATTTGTCTCCTTATTTGTAAATGAAAAAAAAGGTGCATTACAAAACCTTACAGGTCTGAACTGATCTGAAACTACCATAATTTTAGAAAAAAGCTGGCTTATATTTTGTTTATCCTATTGTGTTTTTGTTTATTCTCATTTCATTTTTTCTCTTGACAACAATAAGACACAGGTTATTAATACTATTATAGACAAGCTTTTCTCAGCTATAACTAATTAATAGACTATAAAACATGATATACTAAGACCTGAAATACTTACATGTCACATATAATTATGTGTAATAGAAATTTCAGTGTACAAAGGAGAAGGTATTACTGTTAAAATATTGATAGGCAAAAAAATAAATATGACTGATAGCGATCTATTTATAGCATCAGACTGTAACCTGGTGGTATGTATTTCATTTTTGCATTTCATCTTTCTTGCAGAGGTTTTTCCAGAATATTTTAGAATTGGAAATAAGTGAATGCCTATAAAAATAATATCCCCAGGCAATTGCAATATCTGATGCAAAGAGTATCTACTGTGTGTGAATATTAACCACAACTGGATTCTCCTGAAACTGTGGCTAACAAAACCCAGAGGCACTTAAATCCATCTATCCAAAGGTTTGGGGACCAAATGCATAGATGTTTTCAAAATGCATTTAATTAATACATAATAGATTTAGTGATGCTCAATTTTACATTGGATGAGGCAGATCAAACCCAATTTGGCTGTTTCTTTTAACAGTTTGGAAAGCTTGCTTTTGTGAAGCAAAGGTGAGACTATTAAGTGGCCATAGAAAAACTTTGTCCCTAGTGTTCTTTACTTCCCTGGACAGCATTAGGTGTGATCTTCATATTTGAAATCTATAGTTTCAAATATTGTTAAAAATAGCAAATTTGTACATCTATAAGTTGAAAAGCAAACAAGATCCTTAACATAAGAAACAAATTATATAAATGTCAAATGTATAATATATGCTTTTCTGAAATATAATAACTTAATTGTAGACAATATAAAATTATATGCTAAGAAAAAAGTACTTAACATATCACATCACTATACAGTAAGCTTTTAGATAAATTCATTTTTTGTTTTCATGATGCTGAATATTGAATCCAACCAAACTAATAAAAAGGAGGCAGTAAGAATTATGCTCAATATTTATTTACTAAAACAGCAATTTTTAATAGAACAGTCAGAGAAGACAGAGCTGAGTATTAAATATGAGATCACTGTCAAAAGGCAATGTACACTGGCTCCGTTTAGCATGGCTCCCACTGGGTTATAGATGAAGAGCTGGGACCTTACTCACATGCAATTATTAACACACCCAATAAATCCTTAGGATCCTGATCCCACTGATATATGTCAGCCCAGAAATAGCTCAGCACACAAAGCAACAAGAGATGACATTCCTGTCAGAAGAGAGATACTACCATACACATTAATTCAGGGGCCAATGGAAACACAGAGAACCCACGCTGATAGTGCTAGGACTTCTTGTCGGCCACCATTCCAGCTCTAACTGAGACACTTATTCCACACCAGAGATTTGACAGTGAACACAGCAACTGAGATAACAGATACCTGCGTTTCCATACCCCACTGGGCTTCTGGAAACTGCTTTTGTTAATGTTTGTATGAACAATTGCATACATTTATGACCTTGTACAAGAAACTTCACTTTCATCCTATGTAGTTTTATCATTAGGAAGCCAAAAGAATATAACATTGACTCTATTCTACGAAAGCAATAAGAAAAGTGTTCAACCTCATTTTTCCTCAGCCACCAGGGGATGAATATATGTTCATTTGTCAGAAGGAAAAAAATCACCTTCAATTTACTATTTTTGGATCAGGCTTATTTCTAGGCTATAAACTGAACACTGTGTTCTTAGGAGAGGTCTTTGGCTGAGTTACTTCAGCACCCATTTTCCAGTGGCTGTCAAGTGAAACTTACGAGAATAGGGAACATTGTGGTGCTGGTGTTCATCCAAAGAGAGGTGACTACATGAAGTCAGCATGATGGTGACTCTTTCCTGCATCGCGTCCAAGAGCAAAGAACTGAGCATTCAATAAGGTACCTTGATCCCTCACTATAAGTATCCAGTCAAGGTGAAAGACACAACTAAACCTTCAAGAATTTGTCCAAGGTTAGAGTGCCATGGTGAAGGGAAGGCAAGAGAAAGAAGCTTTGGGGAAGCAGAGCATGGCACAGCTCAATCGGTTTTTCCCTGCAGAGAGAAGGAAACTAAAACTCAAGGATTATCAACCACGTGCTGCGTGCTGAGCTGAACATATGATTTGCAATCAAAATCAGACCTATCAGGCAGCATGCTGTTCGCCAATGTCCAAGGCAGGGTTTCAGTTATTTTATTGAAGCTAAATCTGGAAATGTCAGAGGAAAAGACAGGCTCCTTGTATAAGAACCCTGGGACTTCCCACTTGAGACTGAGGGGGAAAAAAATCAGTGTGCAATTGACCTTTCTATGCTAGTCTGGCCTTGGCCCTTCGGGTCATTCCAGGACTCTGACAGGCACACAGTAAAGGTGGTAAGAGGGAGACAATTAAGAAAGTGGCATCTTGAATACATATTTTAAGAGCCAGTGAGAGTGCCTATGTAAGCTCAGAAGGCGGGCCTGATGCTGAGATGAATAAAGGGTGAGAAAAACAACAGGGAGAAAATAAAGGCCACACCTTGATCAGGGTCAGCATTTGGGTTTGGTACAGCACGGATGCTGCTGTGATGGAGCCTCTGTGCCCGCATGTGTAAGCAGACACCAAGCACCGTTGAGATTCCCCTCCCACTGTGTTTACAGCTCCATAGGGGAGGATGACATTTTCTATTCTTCATCACTACCCTTTTTATTTTTTATTTCATTTTTTTTTCCAGTCAGGTACGAAAGCCCAAGGTGCTTTGGTACTAACTTAAATGGTTTTGATTTATTTTCTGAAGCTGGGTTTTCCAGTTCCAGAGGCACTTGCTCTCTTCCTCCCGTTTACTATTTGGAATAGTAAGTTCACTATTTTGTGGAATTTTTTTCTAGTTCCAAATGAATGACTTTGACCTCCTCTGTGCATTGCCAGGGAATTGGAAAATACAACCCAAATGAAATGGGGGGGGGAAGCACGGGGAATTTGGAATAAAAGTTGTCGAGAGGGAGCACACACTGTAGCACACTGCAGAGGGAGGTCTGCACAGAATAAAGCCAGGGTGATGTAAAGAGTTTGGGAGTAGCAGATGTACCCACATCTGGGTGAAGAAGAACTATTGTCAGACAGCAGTTCTTCAAGCCAGTTGACACTTTACATTCATGGCAGGTAATATCGCTATTTTCAAACTACTGGAGTTTATTATGATAAGAATTATCAGGGCTTATTTGATCTGTGGTTCTGGCTTCAGGAAGACCCAGGTGGTATGTTCTGCCAGCCTCTTAATTATGGAAGAGATTTGATGAAATCTTATGGACACCATGAAACTTAAAAAAAAAGCCAAATTATTTCATTTGTTAGGACGTCTGAGTTTTCCTAAACAAATGTTTTGGCCATTATTTGTTCTATTTTCTTCATTCATAGTTATATATTTGTTAAACTAGACACATTTTTGTAATGAAGCATACATAAATACATCGTTATATCCTTAATACATAATGGCAGAAGAATGGATCAAAGAGAATGCTAAGAACTACCTAGCCACTGATCTGTATCTAGACCATAAACTCTAACATAGCAAGTATCCTAAACACTACATCATACTATAAATAACAAACAACCTACCTTTATCTTTCTTGAGATGCTTGGTATTGCTAAGGACTTTACTTTTATAATTTCATTTATTACAACTCCAAATATTAGCTATATGGAGACAAAACAGATTAAAAATGATCCAATTTTTCATCTAGTGACAAAAGCTCTGATCTGGGACTCAGGCAAGGTAAGTCTTATCCAGCAGCAC
This sequence comes from Bramus lutescens, assembly GCA_001685075.1. Classification (NCBI taxonomy): domain Eukaryota; kingdom Metazoa; phylum Chordata; class Mammalia; order Rodentia; family Cricetidae; genus Bramus; species Bramus lutescens. The sequence continues at coordinate 41,412 of LOEQ01006253.1, read as the reverse complement.
ATGTGCTACACTTTGGGGATAGCAGGTGAGAGTGAAAATCAATGCTCCATTGTTGAGTGTTAACTTGTGCAAATTGCATGCTTCTTCTTCTTCTTCTTCTTCTTCTTCTTCTTCTTCTTCTTCTTCTTCTTCTTCTTCTATTTATTCCTTCCTTCCTTTCTTTCTTTCCAGTTCCCAAATAAAATTGACAATAGTGCTCAAATAAAATAATCCTTAAAATGCTTATACAGTACACAACACTTGGAAATTATTAAACAATCCAAAAATAGTTGCTTTTGATACCATATTTAAAGAGTATATCTGTAGTATTCATAATTAAAATTATTTTGCCACTAACAGAGACATTTCTTCAATATTCAGTTAATCACAGCATTTATCCCCTTTACAAATGCCCCAGTGACAATTCCTAGGAGAGCCAGTGTGGGAAAGCACATGTCACCATTTTAAATAAAAAGGTACCCCAAGGTCAGTATGTCCCGGGAGAAGGCCAGCTGTCAAGGGACCATGCAGGACAGCATTTCCAGGGTGAATTCATCACAGCTGGAATCCAGACCTCAGCATTGCAGGTCCCAACACTTGGTCTGGTTAATGTCCAGAGCTGATTATTCAAGGGAGATAACATGCAAAAACCTCAACATAAGACATGAACATATAAATTGGAGAGTCATTGCATTAATTTACATTGAAAAATATTACAGTTAACTAGACCAGACATTTGCATTGGTCTGACTAGTGGCTTCCAGCCCCATGGACAGGCTGGAGATGGACCCACATTAGCAGAAGGTTGCTGAGAGAGCCAGCTGCTTCGTTCAGATGCTTAGTCTCATCAGGTTCTAATAACAGCATGCATCCATCTCTGTCTCCATGTCGGAGTGTGCAGAGGTTCTGGGCATATGCAGAAGACACCGTCACACTCCTTTTTTCTGTCATGCTATTGCCAACCAAGTGGTTTAAAGTTCTCCTCAGTTCTTTAGACATTTGAACTATCATAATAATGCATGCTGGGTCCATCTTGCCTTCCTGTAGCAAGATAGCATGATTCTCACTCATTTGTTACTTTTCAGCTTTCCATAGTCACCTATAATCTCATGTTTTCAAATTTTTCTGTGTTTGTCACAATCCACTGACTGGTTCAGGACACACTCTGTCTAGTGTCACTCTAGCATCATCTACCCCAGTCTATCTGTAATTTTCCTATTGACCCATGTAAATTAAATTCCTACAGAATGAACCTCCCACTCTCTGCTAAAATCCATTAGCCCAAGCTTTAGCTGTCATAACTGTCAGTGTTGCCAAAATCTAGCCCCATACGTTGTTACTAGCTTCTGTCAACATATCTAAAATCAAACAGGTCTTAAGACATATATAGTATAAAGACTTCATATTGTAGCGATAATACTAAAATTAATAGAATAATTGAAATTATATTTTGATAATATTAACAAAGTTAATAAGATCCAACCACAACCTAGACCTTAGCACACTAAATCTTTTAGATATAGTGCAGCAGAATATGTACGATCTAGCCATTGTTCTCCACTCTGAATCAAATACCCCTCCAATGAACCTCTGTGTGTTTGGGGAATTTCCTAAATTTATAATGTAACCAGCCCTTTGTCCTTAAAATTCCTTTTCCTTGGATGCTCTCTTTCATAGAACTTGCCCTGGGATTACGATTCCTTTTATTCATATCTCTTCAGAACTGACCCCTGTAGGCAGATTGTTGTAATAAGGTGTGGCAGCCCCTATCCCGCTGCCTGGTTAGATTAAGGCCGAAATAATTACATGGAAACTGTATTAATTTAAAAACTGCCTGGACCATTAGTTCCAGCCTCTCATTGGCTAATTCTCACATGTTAAATAACCCATTTCTAATAATCTGTGTAGCACCAGAAAGTGGTGGCTTACAGGGAAGATTCTAACCCACACCCATCTTGGGCTGGAAATTCATGGCATCTGCCTGACTCTGCTTTCTTTCTCCCAGCATTCTGTTCTGTCTNCTTTATTAACCAATGAAAGTAACACATAGATAGATGACCCTCCTACATCAGCAGATTTTCTTAACATTTGTGATAGAATCCACTCATACTAAATTCTCTCACCTAGTTTTAATATAATTTTCTTTCTAGCAATGTTCACTTTCTCATGTGCATGTACATACACACATATCTCTCACATATGCAATTATCTTTCTGAACAGGATTATATCTGAATCCCACAAAATAGAGGATGGTTGGCCTTCTTTTCTAACTGGTGTGCAGTGGGTATGTAAGCAATAGTTTGGGAATGAAAGGATAGACTTGGTTGAGTGACAATTCAATCGTATTTTAATAAATAAAGCTTGCCTGAAGATCTGAGAGTAAAACAGTACTATTGGTCAGCCTTACAGACCAGGTTATGGTAACCCATAGCTTTAATCCCTACAGCCACATGACATGCCTTTTTAATCCCAGTAATCACACTAGTTGCCATAGAAATTGGTTGGTACGAGCCTTTAATCACAGGCATAGAGAGGAATATAAGGCAGGGGGAGACAACTCTCAGACACAGTCTCATTCTGAGATTCCAGGAGGCAGGATCGCCATTTCAAATTGAGGTAGAGGTAAGAGCCAGTGGCCGGCTGTTTTTCCTTTTCTTCAGGTTGATCCCCAATTTCTGACACCGAGTTTTTTATTAATCGTGCTTCACTTAGTAATGACAATTTCATTGTCATTCAATTTTGCATTCTTCCGTGCTGTGCCATTTTCCATTCCTTCCTAGAGTGGTGTACAGTAGTAGAACACAGACGACCACTCAAGAGTGGACATCACATCTGACTTTTCCAAAGCTAAGTGCTTTCGTTATTATTTAGTTCTTGACAACCAGTTGTTTTACAATTTTCTCATGTTTGTATGCCCTGTGTACAGAATAGTTCTCTTTGTGCCATTTTAAGCACTCATGGATTATTTTTCTCTATTTCTTCCCATGAATTGTGAAAAAGGTTGTGCAGGCACACTTCCGATAATCTGTAACCAATTATCTCACCATCGTGTCACCCTTTCCAAGTAGTCCACCTCCCAACATGCCTTGGGCCTTTTTGCAATCATTTCTTGCCACTTCTCTCTTGATCTTACAGTGTGAGAGAACACAGCCTCTTCTCTCTTTAGACTGAGTCTTTTTATGATATCTTGTTAGGTAATACATTGAATAGGGATGTGTGATAATGGTGGTTCTCAATGGTGGAGCGAGACCCCCTTTTGGGATTAAGTGACACTGTCACAAGGATTCTCCTAAGACTACATTAAAATACAGAAACTGATATCACAATTCGTAACTGTAACAAAATTATAGTTATGAAGTAGCAAGGAAAATAATTTTATGGTGTAGTCATCTGTATTAAATGGTTGCAACATTAGGAAGGTTGAGAACCACTTATCTGTAATATTATATCATTTGTTCTGAGTGATTGCATGTGTGTGTATGTTTCTTGGGACTTTGTCTGTACTACATACAGCTAACTGCCCTTTATTTGTGACTGTAGTGCCTAGCTGAGCAATCTTTACTTGAATTACAGGCTATGCATCCTCTCTAAAATGACTTAAACCAAACATTGCTGGATGCTGCTTTTGCAGCTTCTCAATGTAGTGTAGAGAATTTTGCTTTGACTCTTTTGATCATTTCTGATGCAGTTGCCAGCCATTTTCTGTTTGTCAGGATGAAGGGAGCTGGGTTGTAGCAAGAGTCTTCTTTGTTTTGATATTTTCCACGACTTTATAGATGACCCTAACTTTCCTTTCTACATGATGTCTACAGCGATTCAAGGTGAGCTTCCAGAAAGGGAGGAAGTAGATTGCCTGTACGAAAGAAAAAACTGTTTTATTTTGAAATAATTGCCATTAAAACATCAAATATCCAGAGATTCTATTTCCAGATGCATTTCTTTTGTGCAGGCTTTGTGCACAATCTTCTTTAGCAGAATTTATGTGTCAGTGTAAATAATAGGTTCATCATTTGGGGGATGTATGTTTCAAATTAGGGATGTAAAGGGGAAACCATCACAGAGAACCATTTCTATTTCATAAATTTTGAAAAGAAAATTTTCTATGTTGCAGTGATCAAATCAGTAAAAAATCACATGAAGATGGTTGTGATAACTGTATAGCATTCATCATATATTGTTTTAACTTAATCAGGTAAGATTAAGCGAAGCACAAAACTGAAGACCTCAAGACTGTTTTTATAACCCTACATTGAGATTTTCAAGCAGGATGGGAAGGATTAAGCAGTTTATGTTTCTATGTATTTCCTCAGTATGGGGAAATGAACATGCCTCTGTTTCCATCACTGTCAACTAGTAAGTAAGACTATTCATTGTAGATTATACACAGTTCTCTACTATTAACAATATCATGACCGTAGCGTATGTATTATGGTAACCAGGCAATGAATAGAAACAAATAATGTTAGTTGAGGAGTTACTATAAGTCAAAGATTACATACATTCTTTCATTCTCTTCCTGTCATAGTTATAAAATTTATAATAACATTATTCTAGTTTGAGCTCAGTGAAATAAAATTATTTGCCAAAAACTTTTACATTATTCAGACCAGGTAACCAAACTTAGTTCTATCCAATTCTCAATTATATACTTTTAAGGACCACTCAATGATGATTTGTTCAGATTATTTCAGCTAATTAATAAGGACATATTAATTGCCAAAAAACATAAATGATGTGAACTATGGGCAAGTTAAAATATGCATTTGTTAATCATTAACTTTAAAGTTTCATTTATACTGATGGCTGAGTTCTAGACATATGCAATATTCCCTTTATAGTTATTAATATATTGCTCAATGAAAATTTAAGAGATATGTCCCTGTTGAATATTATTATAATGATAAAACAAATGTGTAAGTATACTACCAATAAACAAATACTAACAGATAATAGAAGCTAATGTGGAAACATGTATTATCTACAATAGAATATCAGGGGATTGAGAACCTTTCTATTTATTGAGATATAAAAAAGAAAAATAACATGCTTTGTTAGAGTGACACTCAGTTCCTATAAAAGATATTCAGGAATTTACCAGGTTACAGAATGCTATGAGTTAAAATTTCCTATAATGAAAGACTTGAGTGACAATTGGAAAGGGGTATATTCTAGTATATTTTAAAACTAAATATAATATGTTTGACACAGGTAACTGCTTGTAGGTAAAGATCAGAAAAACTATGCCATTCTGCCATTCCAAGGAATTTAGACTTTATACATCAGTACTCAGGGTCACACATGGATCTTATTTAGGGAATTGATATCACTGAGAATTTTGAACTTAAACTTCATTCGAGGTATAATGACCAGTGTGAGGAGTGGGCACTTAGCAATTAGGAGATCTGTTGGCAACCTTCACAAAGTTTAGTTAAGGGGACAAGATGATCAATTCAAGATGAAGAGGTAAGTCTGGGTGAAAACAAAAAAAAAATCCAGTTTTCTGTAGGATTTGCTAGAGGTATTAGTTAGGCTTACAAGAAATGATGTGAGGTAACCTTTAAGTCAAGGAACTGCTCTAGGTGCTGACAGTGGTGTTGGGATCTGTTTTCAGGAAGGAGTACCTGCAGTCATACACAAATGAGATTGCCTAATGAGAAGGAGAAAATGAAGAAATGGGATGGCTATTGAGGGCAAAATACTGCATTTTGGTTCTAAAATCATAAAAAGAAGGAAAGATAAGGAAAGCAGGAATGAAAATCAAGCTTAGAGAAATGAAGAGAAGATCAGTCAGTGAACATGCTTATTGCCGCAGAGAGGCAAATTAGGGGGCATTTAGTCGTAGGTGGAAGGAATTGAAGATCTCTCTGGCACGGAGTATGTGGATGGATGTTATAGAGTACAGGTAACTAGAAAAAATAGGAAAGAAGGCCGGGAGGAATAGACAAATACTTATCTAATCATTGAGGAAGAAAATTGGATACCACCATTACATATCATAGAACCTGTCCATGAGTGTCCACATATATATATATGGAATTGAATTCCCTGAGTACATTTATCCATCACTATGACACTGTTATTCAATGATATGTGTAATGCATGTGTCATCGAGAAGCATTTGTCCTCCACTGGACATGGTTTTCTATGTTAGGACAAGTGAGATAGATGGAAATCCTTATGTGTGGTTTTATCAAAGATTGAAATTGAAGACCTTATGAGCAGAGGAAGAATGTGCTTTTAAATTCTTCCTTAGGATTCTCTTTTGGTTTATCAGGTTGGTGAGTATTTTATTTCCATCAAATAGTCAGGGTAGGTGGGTTGAGAACAGGGAGTTCCACAGACTATTTAAAATACTGCCAAGAAAACAAATGTCATTAGGATGGCAGAAAAGTGCCTTCTAGGATTCATCCGTCCCACAAGGATTCCAACTTCAAATCTCAACTATAAAAATACATAAGGAATGACTGAGAGTGTCACAGACTAGCTGTGAGTGAAGAGGAAAAAAATAATAATAAAACAAAGCTGAGTGAGTCTTTATAGATCATTGGATGACAAATGTTTCAAATCTTTATTTTGTGGTTTTAAGGAAACTTTTCACCAAAGCAAATGTTAAATGCTTAACTCCACAAACAATGTGTGTTCACACATAGTTCAGAACTAGACAGAGTCAAAATATCTTAATCAAAACTATAGAAAAAGTAATTAAACATGGAGCAGTCAAAAGAATACATAGGTAAAATATTCCTGCAAAATAGAGAAAAATAAGTGGAAAAATAAATCCATAAATTGTTTAGCACAGTTGTAACTCAGCATACTGGATTCTGAAGGTTGTGGGAGAATGTTTAAAATTGAGAATTCGGCCTATTTTTTGATTCTTAGGAAGAGATGTTCTGGGTTTTAGCTATGTTTCTTGGCCTAAAACATACTCAGAGAGAACTAAAGGCTGTTTACCACTTTTAGTGCCTGTTTGAGTGGAACCTGAAAATGTCGCATTCTCATAGAGTCATGTCAAGCTCAGTACAAACACTTAGATGCACCCTTCTTATGAAGCAGACACATGGCATAGTATCCAATTTGGCCACATTTTTTTTTTGCAGACAAATTGGAAATACAAATCCCTGTCACAAATGAAATGAAAGTCTTCTGCAAAATTAATCAACTAACACACCAGTATAGAAATTTCTATTATGTAAATCACATTGTACCTTACCAAATTTTTTTTCTTAGGCTTCTATGTTAACATGATAATAAAAGTGTTTCCTATTTAGGTCCGTTCACAAATAGCATTTTGATGACTGTGTGGCATGCGTCTTGAAGTTCTATCATTTTCTTAGTAGTTTCATATTTTTCTCTATTAGTGATGAAACATTAGATATAAATAATATGTGATCAGGAAGTACTATTGTGAGTGCATGTGCAAAGTGTGTTTTGGGGGCTCAGTCATTCTGAAAAATACTGTACCACTAAGCTACACTTCCAACCCTTTCAATATACATTTTAATATGTTACTGCAGGTTATTAACCCTAAATGGCCTGGTAAAAATATTTTTATTCTCCCAACACCCCAGATCATTCTAGATAGGACTTGATCTAGACAAAAAGAAAATGGAGCAAAGAAAAAGAGAACAAAGGTTGATAAGAATAAGAAAAGATAAATGGAAGGAACGAGGAAAGAAATACAAAAGAGTAGAATGGAGAGATCATAAAGAATAAAACTACATGCTATGCAAATAATCTCTTTATGACACAGGAATAAGACCAAGATAGAATTGGACTTTTAGAATATGATGCTGGATTAAGCACCCTCTCCCAAACCCAAGTCAACTTTCTGCAGAAGCATGCAAATTCATATGTGACATATTTCCTCTCCTGTTATGAGTAACTGTAATATTTCTGACGCGAGCTTTGTTTCCAGGAATGTGTAATATGTTTGCAAAACTCTGAAATTAGATTTGCTGCTGCCCTTTTGCCTCCTCTGTTTTCCGTATTCCCCCAGCTGTCTATGACAGAAGCCTCGAATCCTTGGCCTGAAACCAGCATGGTCCCCTGGGGCTGTACACTGGGGCTGTATACAGCAGTATCTGAAATTCTTACTTACTGGCTCCTTCAACAAGACCGATGCTGAAAGGCCTTTGCTTCTGCTTTCAGCATTCATTACATTCCTTATAAATGAAACATGAATGTAATTCATATTTCTTCTAGGGAGAGGAGGTTTAGAGGCTTCATTTATTCATTCATTCAACAAATATTTATCAAGTCCCTTCTGCACGAAAATACCATGGCAGGCACTGTGAGGGATACACAGACACTAAAGCATGCTTTCTACTTTTAGGCGTCTAGTCAGCCATCAGCTCCTGTTAATTTTAAATCATTAACGTTTCCTGCTTCACTTTACTTTTCTCCACCCTGAGCACAGAAGATACAATTCAAAAAGACCCATGCTCTTCCCAGATTACTGTACAGTAAGATATTAATCTTATACCTAATATTAAAAAACATTATCAGACTAAATTCCCAAATTTTCATTATAATCTACAAGTTTTTATAGTACCCATGTTTAGTAAAAGCTCAGATGACATCTCTTTTTTCCACATGCTCTATAGCCCCAAGTATCTTTTAGCTCTTTGTATGTTCAACGCCCTGTTTAGTAATTACAATTGTGCATTCTCTTTATTTTACCTCCAATATTCTCCCAACCCCACATTACTTCCCTCCTCCTTATTTGATGACTAAATTGCTAATTATTATCTAGGTTTCCAATTACATTCAACTTCAGTCATGAGATTCTGTGGTCTAGGGACTGAAGGCTTGCTGCACAGGCATGAAGACCTGCCCTCAAATATCAGCACTTATGTAAACATCTGCATGAGACCTCTTATGCTATAAGCTCAGTGATGTGTGGGGTGGAGACAGGAGAATCACTGGGTACTGGGGACGCTGGGTTAAGTGAGAGGCCTTTACTAAAGGGTTAAGTGATAGAGCAGGATGCCTGACATCCTCCATCTTCCTCTGGCCTCCACATGTGCATACAACTAGACACACTTGCACACATGTAAACACACACACACAGACAGAGAAACAGAGAGAGAGAGACAGAGAGGCAACAAGAGACAGGGGGATACCAAGGGAGGGAAGAAGAGGAGAGATGAAGATCCACCTCTCTGAACATGTACCTTTCCCATCTGGACCACATTTGGCCTGTATTGGTGCTCTTAGCGCTCCTTATTCTCAGCATGTTCATGACACTCACCATTCTTCCTGTCTGCCTAGTTGCATGTACATACACTAAGTTAAACATTCTATCAGACAGGTATTATGTGTATCTTGTGCTCTATATGACTCTCATGTAATTCAGTATAACTTGATATAGTAGTTCTATACTAGAAGTAGTTTAATTAAGTGACTACATCAATAAACTTGGAAAATCATTGGGGATCATTTATGTACACCACCAGTATATTTTACATACTCCACATGTAAGAGCAGTCACATGTCAAACACTGCGTAAGAATGCATGTGATAAAGTAGTGGGTTTGCAGGTAAGTAACATTATACATATCAGAGACCATATCAAACATAAGAGAAGAGGAGTCAAAGAAGACTTCATGGAAGAAGACAGTGTTGAGTGACATGTTGAACAAATGGCGCAGTTTCGTGTCTGAGGTAAGATAATGGAACATTCCAGACAGGGGCATAGAAATGATTTTCTTTGTGTGTGAAATTAATAAACCGTGCTTACATGCAGCAAAATTTTTAAAGTGCATTTTTATTGGCAAAATGTTTAAACTGAGAAAACTGGAAATGCCATTTTGATTAGTGAGTAAATATACTAAATAACTGGATGTGAAATGTAATGCTCTGAAAAGACAAGGTGTGCTAAGCTCTTTAACAGCAAGTACTGAACAAGGAACACATGTGTTATTGGGGTCCAGATGATTGGCAGTTTCTTTCTCAAGCAGAAACCCTAGCCCATTTGTGGCCACGTGATTCTGGAAAACAACAGGTGTGAGTCAAGGCCAAGGTGGAGGCATGTCCTGGGGCAAAACAAAGGCATAAGGGCAGGGACTTGCAGAAGGAAGAACTCAGACAAGGGAGTCAAAGATACTGTTTGCTCAGGCTCTGCTCACAGAGTTCTCACTAGTAATGAACTAAGCAACATATAAACAACAGTGGGAAAAGAATTGTTCATTTTCAAAATGAACCCGAAGTCCTGTGTCTACATCTAGCCTTACCTCCTTTCCCAAGTCCCTGTGATACCACAGCTGCTCTTGCTGCAGCAGTGTGGTCTTGACTGGAGGTCTGAAGATGCAGGGGCCCTCTCACAATAATAAGAATCAGAACCACAAATGTATAAGTAGAAAGATTATGAAGAAACATGATAAGAATTCAACCTGACTTTGAAAATAAATTAAATGTCTAAATAGATAGTTGGTGAGTCAAAACTAATAGGCACTCAAGCATTATTTTTCTCAAAAACATGAAACTAATGAGCAGTTGACAAGGAGCAAGGCATTATAGTAGCGTGAGCTTAGAACTGAGGTTCAGTGAGTTATCCAGGAGCAATGCAGAGTCATGGACTGACAAATTTACAGAATCTTAAACATTATTCTGTTTAAAATACTTTTATAAGTAAGTTAGAAGGCTCATAGTAAATATGGCATCATAATGTGTATGATCATCAAAATTAAAATAAAAGTGGCAAGATAAGGTGGCTTGTTAAATATGTAACTTTGAATAGGCAAGGAGGTAAGAAACGGGGATTTAATCTCAAAGGCTCTAGCTCATAAACCAGAGTTTCCTAGGTATATGGTGAAATGACTTCTTATTTGGGGCAAAAGGAGTAGACAATTAGACAAAATCTTAGAGTGAATTGTAGTGATTATAATATCTATAATATTTGCACTTACAGACAAAGATGCTGTTATATACCTTTCATGTATTAAATTACATAAACTTGAAGCAAATTGTGTTGATATAATATAAATGATAAAAGGGAGGGTCTCAAGTGGAGGTTAAGAGAATGTCAATTGTCAGACACGAGTTTAAGAAGATATTAGGGCAAGAAGAGGTGAACTGTGCAGTTGAGAAAGTGGTGTAGGAGGTCCTTCTGTATTTGTGTTGCTTTCATTGGTTATTAAAGAAGCTGCCTTGGCCTAGTTGATAGGACAGAACTCAGGTAGGCGGGGAAGACTGAACAGAATTCTGGGAAGAAGGACAGTGTGGCAGACGCCATGAAGCTCCTGCCTGAGACTGACGCTGGTTATAATCATTCCTGGTAATCTACGACCTTGTGGCGTTACACAGATTGGTAGAAATGGGTTAGATTAGGATGTGAGAGTTGGCCAAGAAGAGGCTAGATATAATAGGCCAGCCAGTAATTTAATTAATACAATTTCTGTGTGGTTATTTCGGGAGCTAAGCTAGCTCAGCGGCAGGATGCAGCCCACTCCTCCTACAACAAGAAAGAATTGTATGTAGTCAATAGGTACCATATTCTCTGAATATTTTCCCTGTTTGCCAAGTACTTGGAAAGATGGATCATTCGAAGGAACAGTAGAACTGTATTAAATGGGCGAGAGACGTTTCCTAGCTGAGCATCTTTGGCCTCTGCTTCCATGTATCAGCTGCTCACAGGTGGCTTCTGAGAGGGACTTCAGAAACCAATATCCTCTTCCTCTTTCCTCAAGGATGAGGAAATAAAGATATTAAAAATAAAATTGTATCTATAAGTTACATATAAACGGATACCACAGGTAACTTCAGCCATGATGTGACTGGAGTAAGAATACAGTGAAAGCGGACCATTTCCCCAGCCCGTGTGCTTCCTTTAACCCATGCGTGCAGTAATGCAGTGGTCTATATTATATAAAAAGCAGCAGGGATGGGGGAAGACATATCCCCAGCCACAGAGTGACCTCATAGCATGAGCAGTGGACTCAACTCATGGTCAGAAAATCTCCCTTACTGAAAGGGTGAACACCAAAGGAATGTCTTGCTTGCCGGAATCACACAACAGCCATTTTTGATATGCTTAGGGCCAGTTCTGAGTAACCCTCACCATCTTTGACATGACACTATCAGATATTGCTGATCCATGTTGCCACTGTGCTGCACAAGGCCTGGCCCAATTGGTTTCTAATTAAATCCTCCTAAACAATGGATGAATTGACCTGCCTTTGCTGCGAGAGTGGTTGTGGTCCAGTGTCTTGAGCACACACTCCCCTGTGGCCTTCTTCTCTCCCCAGAGGCTGTGTCTTTGCATCACTGATCAATGTCTCCCTCTCCCTGGCTTCAGAGCAGAAGCATGCAAGATAGAGAATGAAAACACAGCGTGGTTGCTATGACAACAATTTAGAAAGGAAAGAGTGGAAGAGGGAGAAAGGGGAAACTTCGCTATGAATTGGGCTCTAAACATCAGTTCATGAGCTGACTGTTTTAAGAAATTGCTAGCAGGACTTATTTTTTTTTCTAGGAGAATAGAAGTAATAACAGAGTTCCTTCAATTTTGGTTTTTACTAGTCAGAGGGAAAACATGAAGTCTACTGGAGTTAGATGAATAAAAACAGTCACATTCATGCTCTTGATCCAGCACTGCTCACATGTGAAAGAATGCCTACCATGGAGGTTTACCTTGGCATCCAGACCCATAGCCTAACTTCGTAGAAAATAGTTGCACTAGTGGCTTTTCTGTTACTTTGACAAAATGTCGAAGACAATCATTTTAATGAGGTTAAATATTTTTTTGACTCTCTGTTTAAGTGCATCATCATTTGGTCTTCTTGCTGTGGACCTGTAGTGGCACTGTACATCCCTGGTGAGAAGCTCATGTTGGAATTAAGCTGTTTACCTCTTCACACAAAAGAGAAGAAGGTATCTATATCATCTGTATCTCTATCTATGTCTATCATCTCTATGTATCTATACTATATATGTACCTCTATCATTTTTTCTATATCTCTCATCTCTCTCTATATATATGCACATTTACATATAAGTAATTGTTAATTATATATATATGAAGTGGGGTGAAGTGTTCTAGAATCCAATTTTAGGGCATGCCCACTGTCACTGTGTTTCCTTGAATTAGGCTATGTCCCTTAGAAGGTTTCCTATCTCAGCATAGTCTCACATCCTGGTACAAAGCCTTAAAGAATAAAATAGGTGGTACTTACCCATTAATAAAGCAGCATTAACAAATATGTGTTCTCATGAAGCTCATGTTAAAGACACCTTAGTATAAAAGTGTTTTTTTTTTCAAAAAAGGAAGACATTTCCAAGACAAAACAAATACTACATACACAAGACACCAGTAAATTGCAACTGAAAAACAAATACTTAGAGATCTCCATATGAAAACATACCAGCATTGCATGGTGATGATTTGGAAACATTAGGAAGAAGGATAGATGGTCTCAGAAAAGAAGAGACATGTTTATAACAAAAGTGCCAGCCCAGTAGTCTAGGGCAGAATGAAAAGTTCGTAAATGTTCAAGAGAAATAAAAAATTCTTCCTTACAGGCAGTAGAATCAAAAACCCAGTGCCATTGTCCTTGGCTTCTCAGTCAGC
>LOEQ01006253.1:15433-26224 GCA_001685075.1 Bramus lutescens | reverse complement strand
AGGCAGTTTTTTTATTAACCAATGAAAGTAACACATAGACAGATGACCCTCCTACATCAATGTTGATAAGCATGAAAAAATACAAATAGTGACCATCTCATGTGAAAAACCCAGGCCTGTACATTTGGATATATTTGAATTCCAAATGAGAGGTAAGATAAATGTATCCTAAAACCCAAAAATGCTGGCATTGTGGTTTCTTTACCCCCTATAACAAAGCAGAAATTTATTATTATGGTGCTTGACATTTGAGTCATCTATATTTCTATTCTGGACTCAGGACTTCTAGGCTCTAAGGTCCTTGGCAAAGTTACGTATTTTAACTATTGTGTCTTCATCTAAGAAATGGAAATAATAATGCCAATTTATAGCTAACATTTGCTGTTCAGCGTCATAACCCCAAATGCATCTAAAGTGTTTAGAAGAGGGCTTTTGTCGTGTCTGGGTAGAGAGCATGGGTGGCTAGGTGGTCATTGAACTAAAAACAACATGAGAGGAGAAGAGCTCTGGTCTGTTTCAGAGCCAGAGCCACAGAAATGATTTCAAAATGAAGAGACATGATATAGGGCTAGATTAAAGCTGCAGATTGAAGTTTTTCAGACATACTGTACAGTAGACATAGGAAACATGTCCCAGGATTAATGTACCTAACCAAATATTGAAGGCTTATGTTTCCTTCCTTGCCCAGTCTTGAGTGTATACAACAGACAGATGGGCATGTGGACACATGGATGTCTAGAAATATAGACGATAAATAGACATATTTAGAAGAAGCAAAAAACCACATTTAACACATCTACATATCAAGAGCATGATTCCCAAACAACAGCACAAATGAAAGTAATCTGAATGGCTAAATAATACCCAGCTTATTTATAAGTGATCTAATAATTTTACCTCGTTGATCTCTCCCTCTCTCTTATTTACTCAGAAAATGCCAAAGAAANGCTCCCAATGAAATAGATGGAATTGTTATCCAGCTTAGTTCTTTTATTAAGGACCACAAAGTCGGGAGACTCTGATATTTTAGAGGTAAGCAGTTGGTTACTTTAGAATTTTAGATTCTCCAAACCAGTTGTCAATGACTTTAGGTGGCCTAGGTACATAAAACTATGTGCAGTTCATGATATATATGCTTCTACTCTACCATGTGCCTTTTTTAATTTTATGTGTATACATGTGTGCATGTGGGGGTACTGTATTTATGTAAGCATTTACATCTGTGTGTACACTTGTGTTTGCATGTGCTTGCTTATGTACGTCATTCTCCTTCTCAGTGTCTGAGACATGGCTTCAGGCTGAGCCTGGAATTCACTCTTTTCTGGCTAGGTTAGCTGACTAGTAAACTCTAGGGATTATCCTGAACTCCTGTATCTCCCTCTCCAGCACTGGGAATGAAGGCATCTACTACCATGCCTAACTTTTTACAGCAGTCCTGGGAAGCTGAAGTTAGGTCCTCATGCATCTACAGCAAGCACGTTGCCAACTGCTCGATCTCCCCAGCCTCCTAGATTATGTCTTTTTATTCTTTCATCTTTAGACTTGGAATTAAAGTCTTCCTTTGGCACTTGATACTTTAGGGTTTTTTTTCATGCCAGCAACCTCCTAGGGGAGTTTCAGTCCATTCTTAATGCTGGCTATAGATTTGGTACACTACAAAATATATTCCCTTCAATGGCTCCTAAACAATTAATTAAATGCTAATATTGCTTTTCTCCTTAACAATTGGTCTTAACTGCTAAATCAATCACAGATTAATTGAAACGTCCTCACTATTTTCTCTCTTCTCTCCATAAATTAGCTTTTACTTTAATTTTCTTTCATGGACCTTCCCCCCCTTCTCTTTAGTCATTCTCAGATGGCTTCTCTTCAGGCATTCTCAGAGGGCACCTAACATTCTTTGCCTCTGTAGTTTTGAAGTGTGTGATTTGGAAGGAATGAGAGTCTGGAGGGAATTAAATTAACTAGCAGCTCTATGATTTTTGATTAAATTGCTTCCTTTAAAGATATTATAGAACATTCCAGGTATTCATTTTTAAATTTTCTTCCCAAAATAAAAAAAAATAAAATAGAATGGGGTAGGAAAGGGTATTAAAGCTCAAAAAAAACTCTGATTCCCTTCCTGTATTACTTTTAAGGTCTGTGCTCAAAATACCTTTTTCAGGGGTTTAGTCCAAATCTCCAAACATTAAAATGACTTTTATTGAATTTAATTTGGGGAGAATAAGAGACAGCCAAGGGAGAGTGTCAGACAACCATGAAATGAAGCAATGCCAGCCCTGTAAGGCATGGATGAGCAATATCTGAAACAAAGGATGATTGAGAATTTAGACTGTGGCCAAGCAACAGCAGAAACACTCTGACAGAACAAAGAGCATTGTCCTGTGAAGCAAACTCTAAGACTGTGAGACAAGTAAGACCAAGTCAATTTTGAACAGTTAAGTATAAAAATATATAGGAATCTTGTGGTTGACAACTGGCCACATTGATATGCCACACTTTTGATTTACACCAAGGTCTGGTAAAAATAATTCTGTAATTAAAAAAAATGAGAATAACGCTTTGATAGAGTCAACATGTCTCAGACCTAGGATGGAGTCATTGCCTTGTCTTGACTGAAGGCTCTGCCACATCAACTGTCTCAAATGAAAATGTAGAAGCAAAATCAGGAAAATGATGGATCCTGAACCTCTCTGGAGTGCTGTATATGAGTTGACATTATCATTTCTTCTTTACACTCTTATTTTCTACTCAGGCCTCATCAAGCAGAGAAGCACCAACCAACTTTTGCATCTTAGAAAATATGACTGTTTGTTCCAAAAACCAAACCTCATCCTGCCATCCTCTCTTCTTAAAATTGATGAGTAGATTCCAATTCTTAGAGTGAAGTACAAGCCCCTCGAAATTCTGTGAATGGTCTGCTTGTTGTAAAAGGAACTTTATATCCTAGTAAGATATGATTTCCATTATTTTTTACATTTTTTCTTGAGTAGTTTGTAAAACAATTTTGGAATTATTTAATAAGCAAGTGTTCTACTATAATAATCCTGTTCCTTCTACCATTTTTATTATTTGTTCTTTGATTTCTCTTATTTTTAATTCTGGGTTGCTCTTAAGTATTAAGAGACCAAGAAAAGCCTTACTCCACCTGGTCATTCTCTTGTCCCATCACTTATGACACCAGGACACAAGTGTCTTTTTATCTCTCCCCTTATCTCTAGATGATAAGGAGTTTTAGGGAGATACGTTGTAGTCTGACTTAGTTTTGTTCTCCTTTCCCAGAAAAATAGCTATTATTGAAATATGATTATTAAAGTTTGGTTGAGTTAAATGCCAAAGGAATTGGGATAACTCTTCTATGAAGCCACATTCTGTCCTGTGAATGTTCATATGTTGAAACCCAATCACCCATGTAATGACAGCAGAAGATGAGACCACTGAGAGTAGATTGAACTATGACAGAGGAGCCTCTCCATGGATAGGATTAGTTCATTAGAAAGGAGGGGCTGGGAAGCTGTCTTGTCTTGTCCATGCAACAACATAGGTACAAAGTATTACTCATGGGAATAGACTCTCAAAGTAATTGTATCTGTTGAGTCTGATATTGGATAACCCAGTTTTGTTTTCTGAATTCTGAGAAATAAATGTGAATTAATTTTAAGCCACATGTTTATGATATTTTGTTATATCCAGCTTATCAGGTCTATGAGAGAGAGAAAACAAGGAAATAATGGCAATCAACAGAATGATTGACATAGCCAGAGTACAGTTACTACAACACCCTATCAAGGTGGCAATGACCACTTCTCTGTGAAAGGAATAGATCAGAACATTCAGAAGAGGCAAACTCCCTATAAAACCTATGCCATGCATCTGACTATTGACTCTGAAACTCCATCAGAGGAAATTCTTATTTTTTCATGCTATGTGTAAGGATTTACCTAAAAAATATTGCTCTTCATTTTTCTGATTCTTCTACATTGAGTGGTAGAATCCCATTTGCATAGTAGGCATTTTATTCCCCTGTATGTGATAAACATTTCATTGTATTAATAGCCTGGAAAGAAGACTTATAAAAGCATTAAAATTAAAAATCAAATGGTACAACATCTATAACCTATTCTTCCTACATACTGGTCATAATATTTTTATAACATGTAAAGAATTTGACACTATAAATGATAAGACTTACTTGACATTCCCTTTTATCTGTCAGTAGAATTAAATGTTCTTCAACAGAAGTCCATAGCATATCTTGTGGGTATCCATAACAATGAATTCAAATATTTAAAACTGTGAATGTTTTATAACAAGTGGGAAAAGTTAACTCTCAGATGTAGAATTTAAATTTTTTGATTGTAGCAGAGTGTTTTTAAATAAAGGTGAGGTTAGATTTTTATAAATGTCTGAACAAAATTTGTTGTGAAAGTCTGTATGTAATAGACTATAATTGTGGTCCACCAAGTATAGTTTGGAAACCTAAAATCTGGTCATCATCTAAGAAATAATGAGAAATGCAAATCTTCATTTGTAGGCTTGCAAGCTAGATATTACTAATGAGTCTTAGAAGTCTGTGCTTGAGCAACTCACCCATATGATGCAGTACACTTATGACCTCAACTAAAAAAACAACAACAACAACAACAACAAAACTTTTGGGAGCACTGTGAGGAAGCTAGTAGGAGCCAGGGTTGGGGGTGACATCCTAGCATTTAAGAACCACAAGATAATTTCCCCTTCGGCATCCTTTCCCCAGGGTACATTTTCCAAGTGAGTAGGCAGGAACCCTTAGGATTCTTACCCAAGTGAAGATCCATGACTAGATCTGACATCTGGACAACCTCTGCAACCTCAAACCTACAGAAAGAAACCAAGGAATGACTTTTGGTACATTTGCGATTAAAACCCTACTGAATATTTACAGCTGTGTTCTTTTATGCTTTCTCCTCTTCTTAGAACCAGCTTGTGCTTTTACATTGTTTTATTCCTGTCACTCTTTCATTCTCCCTGTTGTTTTCCTTCCGAGCAAGGAAGTTGAGTCAGTTATTAAGGCACTTGGAAGAATGGTACCCAAATGAGTGCTCATCTACTTGAATTCCCAGTATTTGTCTGCTTCCACAGAAACTGTGATTTCAATGTTAGCTCTCAGTCGTGAAGTATTGCTTGCTTTACTTTTAAGCACTTCCATTAGAGAAGTCAATGGCAAAAGACACTCAAAAAACACTATAGCATTAAACGGTTAGTTTTATTTGAGTAGACAGTTTGGGGGAATAATACCTTTCTTTTCCACTCAAATGGCCACGGAATAAAACTAGTTTTTTTGAATGAAATTAAGTAAACAATAATGATCTCTCCTCTATAGACAAAAGTAAAAGAACAATAATAAAATAAGAGGGTATTTTTGATACATACGATTATTCTTAGACCCATCACACATAGTTAAAAAAATGAAAAGTTATAGCTCCAATTTCTGATTTTTCTAGGAAGTTATAAAAATGTATATGTGGCTCAGGTCATCTCATAAAGAAAAATAATATGCAGCGTATAAAATGCTGATATTTAACAGTGTCATTATATCCGAGCTACCCCTTATTTCTAGTTGCAATTTTTTTCATTAGTGTCCTTCTTAATAATAGTAGCATCATTATGAATACACACATGTGATTAAGAATCCACTGTGTGCATTAGATATAGAGGATAATTTTCCCTCTGGGATTTAATTGTTGTGTTTGAAGAAGGAGAGAAGTGAAATCACTATGAAAGGGTGAGAGATTCATGCATTTCTGCCCCTCGGGTCTCGTTATTTACGTGAAGATTTTGTTGTGTGCAAGGAAGGAAGGGCACAGTTATAATGGATACAAGGTGTATGTGCAAATGCAACTAAGTTCTCTGTCACCAGGATCAGTTACCAAGTTGGGAAAGGGCAAAATTTCTACTTTTAGGGAGATATCACCAGCTTCTTTATTGCTCTGTGTAGACTCAGGGATTCCCTAAGGGAAGCTTGTGTCTTTAGCAACTCAGGTGGCCCCTGGCATTACAACCCATAGAAAGATATAGAGAGGTGGATAGCTACCTAAACATCAGACCTTTTTTGTTCTATTATTTTCAACTCTGCTTATTTATTGGCACAGAATATCCATCGCCTACTCTTAGACTAGATTGGTATTCCTAAGCTGAGCAAATGGGTGGAGGATTAAGCATCCGACAATCCCTTTCTAAGGAAGACATGTAAGGTTTATTTTTATTCGGAGGTGGGGGCTCTAATTGAGATACCCAGCAGTCCTGAAAACATTTCATTCATCGCATCACAAAGTGATTTGTAAATGAATATCAGCTCATCAGGAAGAGAGATTGGATAAGTGGGAGATTCAAAGGAAGCAGGTTCCTTCCTCTATGCAGAGGAACAATCTGGCTTAAATTTCAAATCATTACTTTTATTGTGGGTTTCAAAGAACAAAAGAAATGCCATGAACTAATTGACTGAAGAGTCATGGGGAGGACTAGAGGACAAGAAAGGTAATTTGAGCCTTTCACAGGAGTCATAAAGTGAGTGTCCACCTTGGACACTTTCTGGAGTCAGTACTGAACCACTGCCCCAGCACAGTAATAACTTGGGATAAAATAAAGCATCCTCCAAGGAGGCATTAAGTGGTGAGCTAAGGCTGAGAGCCTTCAAGGACATTTATCTCCATAGTAGCAACGCTTGACTCGTTGTGGTTTCCACAAATCTCTGTAAAACGCATTGATCGCCACTGTCAGTATTATTAGAGGAAGCACTGATGCATAGCATGTTTATGATTTCATAAAGAAAAAAAAACTCACATATTTATCATATACCATGAAGAGTTTTCATTCTCCTGGAAAGGATGAGTTGCCCATTTTAAAATGAAGCCTTCTCTTTTTGGTCCTCTGCTATTGTTTAGAATGGTTTATAAAAACCAAGAACCTGGTACCAATCTGTAAATTTGATCATTTCTCCCTATTCCTCTGTCATCCTTACCCATCTTTTAAGACTGAAATTTGTGCTACTCAAATGCATTTTCCATCTTACAAGTGGTATTCTTTTCACAAGCGTTATCCCACAAAATTCTTTAACTTCTTCAGGGATACTCTGAAGTGATGAATGTCAGCAGAATAGCCATCAGTAGTCATTAGTCATTCCCAAACATTTGAGCACTTTTTAGATATTTGAGATTGTTAATCTCATTTGAGGAAATGGGTGTGGAATATAGAATGTGAGACAAAGCCTGTGACCTCTGGAAAGATTAGAAATGCTATATGACAGAAATGTGTCAAAATCCATAAGAAAGTTACTAATAGTAACAACATTTCTGTCAGGGTTTCTCATCCTCCCCCTATTGACACTATAAGGCATACATGTGATTCTTGCTATGAGAGAATTCTGTTGCATTGAACTCATTTTGCAGGACCTGTGATAGATTTTTATAGTTCATTTGAGAAGTACTACTCTAGAGTAGAATGATAACTGTTGTCACATTTTTGAAAAGACTCATCAAAGAAAATTCATTTGACCTTGGTTTACAAAATGAGGAGTAATCAAGGCTAGAAATATAGGTGGGGTCACAGTTTGTGACACTGCTCCTTTCCTGGAAGTAATATTTAAAGATAGCACAGTTAGAAGCAGACGAATAGTTAGCATGGCTTTTGAAGCAGGACAAAAATAGATTCAAATCCTAGATTTCAATTTTGGCAGTTAAGGGACCTTAGCCAGATAACCTAATACTACTCCTTTTGATCGCGATTAAATGTGCATGGGAATAGGACACTGAAATTATTGTGTGTAAAAAGGATTATATCCAAAACTTTAAGGTAAAAAATTATACATAGGAAGAAAACCTCATTTTTAAAAAAGGTAAGTATAGAAACAAAGGAAATTGTTGAAAAGCAAACATTTCTAATTGGTAGATTGGGTTAGCATACATAAAACATAGAGTCTCAGCCTCTGAATTTTGTTAGATTACCCTGTTATTTACTGGAAAATAAACCATGCATAAATGATTTAACCTTTATATTTAGTAGAAAGAATCAATAATATTTCTAACGAAGAGAGCCATACTCACCAATAAATTTTCTTAATTATCAGAAATGTTTAGAATTTAAATTCAAAATATGTACATATGTGTATACATGTTCACAGGAAGGTGTGATAAGCAACTGTCAATCTTGATGGGAATCACAGTTGGAAGTTGTTGCCGAAGCAACTGTTAAATATGAAAGAACAAATCTCGACTTGTCTCATTGTACCATGTGTAACCATTTTCAGTGCCATCAAATGTCGTATGTGCAAATGAGATCTTAGGTCTGAGGTGTTATTAGACAGAGAAACTTTATTGCATCTGCCTCCGGGTGTGGATTTGACCATGCCTCTTAGGGGAAGGGTAAAACTTGGAATTGGAATATTGAATACAGTATATAAATACAGGCTGATTATAGAGATCTAGCTTTCAACATTTTTCCTATAAACTTTAGTTAGCCATTCAGATCATTTTGTTAGCACTGCCTTGATTTGGGTAATTGTAGAGATTAAAACCCATGGTTTCCAGGATTGAAAGTACTTCTGCTTCTGCAATTTCAGTGTATTCAAGTCTTGAAATAAATGGTCATTTTAGAGCTAAATTAAGCCAAATTTATATAAGGCTTAAAACCGATGGCAGCCAGTTCTTATAGGACAGACTCTCTTCTGAGCAGTGGATATTTTATTCTAGTGAGGGAAGATTTCGTGACACAATCAGTTACACATGAGCCTCTTTTCAAGGCTCACTACTCCATGACACTGCTGATTCAAGTGTTCCATTAGTGCCAACCCATTCAATTCCAGCAAGGAACTCTTTCTGATAGGTTGCAGCTCCAGCCACAGCTACTTAGCCGTCTCTGGGAGAGGCCTGCCTGAGGAAAAAGGTGATAAATGTCACACTGAGAGATTAATTGCATATGTTCCCTGTGACATGACATCCCATAGGACTTGGGAATATGTTTGTGGTTTTAGAAAGCATACTGTAAATATCAGATTCAGCTTTGGCTGTGACCCTGCCAAACATGGGGCTGATGTCATTTGTCATATTCAGACATTGCCTTTTAAAAAACATCCTTGTACAAGCTGATGCCAATGTGTGATGTGTTTGATAGCTCTGAGGAAATTGTTCTCCTTATAGTAGGGGAGTGATAGGTAGGAAAAGGAAGACAAGGTATTAAACCCTAAGATAGGGCACAAACATGTCACTCAGGGGAGTGAGTAAATAAATAATGTTCTTGCTTTTTGATTAATGAATGTTAGCAGACAGATTTTCTTATGTCTTCCAAAACTCTTCTACTAGTGAATTTTTAATGGGAATTCTATCATGGAAGATAACCACCAGAAGTTTCCTGGGAAAAGGTTAATGCTCACAATGCTTAACTACGGTGAGATATTTTGGGAGTTGGTACTGGGTGAGTGAGTGGTAGGGCCGGAAAGCATAGTGAACAGCCCTCACTACTGCCCAGTTATTAACATTCCAACAATTCCATAGACTCCTTCATCCTTCATTGAGCTTCAGATTAGAGTTAAAAATCTGTATATGTGTTACTTATGCTTCTTATATCTGTTCCTCAAGTAATCTATTTTGCTTTAAATCCCTACATCCCTCTCTGCAAAGCCAAAATGATTAGCTTCTTTTTTTTCTTAAATGGAATTTTTCCCTCTATTTAGACCTGTGAATATCTCACACTTCTCAGACTGAATGGAACATATTTTCTCTGTCAGCAGACAGATGTTCAGAGCATGAAAGCTCACCTGAAAGAGGTAGGATGTATCACCATCCATCTGCCATGAAAATGACCAGCCGGCAACAACCATCCATTAAATAATTTACTTCCTTTTGGAAAATACTTATTCAACCTGAGATCTAGAAGGCTTAATTCTATTATTGTTTTCAACTGGAATTCCTTCTCTAGCCTAATAAAATGTGCAGCATCTCTAGGCTGCAAGTTTAAGTCTTTGACATCTGCAGGGAATTTGTGATGTGAAACCAAGGTGCCTCTGAGAAGAAGAATTCTTAATCTTTCTCATTTAAGCTCCAGTGAGTGTAACATGAGTGGACACTGAACATGGAGATCATGGATATAAATAAATTATGTAACTGCTCTAAAAGTGTTAGGCAAATGAGAGGAAATGAGAGAAAATCCCACCAGAGACAAACATGGATAATCATGATTCAGGAACCTAGATTCAGGCTGCCTTGGATGGCATTTGCCATTGTGGGAAATAAACAATTAACATTTTATAATTACAGAATAAAAGAAAGTAATAAACCTACACATTTACTAAACATATTTCTGGGAACATCAGGTAGGCAGGCTACAACAATACACAGAAATCTCCTTTATAGGCTTTCGATGTTGCCTGCTAACCATATTGGCTTTTTGATTGGTGCAAGATAATTGTCTGCTAAGTTAATAAATTCCAAAGGATTCATCTAATAGTCAAAAGGATGTTATGTCAGCTAAAGGAGTGAGTGACAAATGTCATTTCCAATGACTTAAGGTAACCATAGGCAATTTGGGATTTCAATTCGTAACATTCTAATATTTTACAAGTATTCCAGTCCAATGTTAGCTTAGCAGTCTTTAACATTGCTGTGACCTTCTTTGGGAACTTTGGTTCAGAACAAGCTTCTTGAGATCTCGAAGACAAAAGTTGGGGAATGTGTCTCACCCTGTCTTCCTTGTCTCCATTCTACCTTCCCTTCTCCAGCCCCATAGTCCTCCTATCTCTTTACTTTCAGTCTCTGATCG
>LOEQ01006252.1:200453-216686 GCA_001685075.1 Bramus lutescens | reverse complement strand
AAGTTGTTTCCTAATTTTCTGAGAAATCGCCACACTGACATCCAAAAAGACTATTGGCTACTTTCTTCTTAACACCTTACCCAGATTGAATTTTATTTGCAGATGAAACAGAGGCCCAGGAAATGAAAGATGCATTGGGTAGACATGACCTTCCATGCTCCTCAGGTAGCATTATTTGCTACTCATTTTCAGATCTTACATAAACACAATAAATGACAAAAGGTGGTCCTGACTCTGTTTTGTGTAGGTTGCTCTGTGCTATTTTAGCCTTGTTGAACCTCATTGCCTTGTCACCTTTTTCATTGACTCTAAGTTCCTTTGAGAAAAGTCTTTTGTCTGTTTTGTCCTTTGTCACATCTCAGTGCCCGCTGAAAGGATGGAGACTAATCTACTGTTTAAATGTTAAATGTATGAATGTATGAATGAAATAATTAAAGAGTAAACAGGGTTATTGAAGGTCAGAAGCAGAAATACTAGGGTTACACAGTGAAGATTCACCATATTATGGCAACCTAAAATGATAGTTTTTACATTAGATAAAGAATATCTCCTTTGGACCGTGGGGAAGGACACATTAGTTAAGTGCTTGTCATGCAAGTACAAAGAACTCTATCTTAGTTCAGGTTTCTATTGCTGCTAAGAGATACTATGCCCATGGCAACTCTTACAAAGGAAAAGCTTTTAATTAGGGTGACTTACGTTTTCAGAGGCTTAGTCCATTGTCATCATGTGAGGACATGGCTTTATGCAGGCAGACATGGTGGCTATATATTGATCAGAAGGCAACAACAAGTAGACTATCTCACTGGGAGTATCTTCACTGGGTTGAACTTAGAAGTCCAAATTCAAAAATCCCCATAGTCTCATATAACAGTATCAAATTTACTTAAAGTCTAAAGTTCAAAGTCCCTTCTGAGATTCATGCAATCTCTTAACTTTAATCTCCTGTAAAGTCAAAATCTAAAAGCAGATCACATACTTCCAACAGGATATGCATTACCATTCCAAAATATAAGGAAGAGAACATAGTGAGGAGATACGGGACCAAAACAAGACTGAAAACCAGCTGGGCAAACTCTAAAGGCTGCATCTTCAGATATGATGTCAAAACACTCTTTAGATCTCTAACTCCTCTCCGCTGTGTTGACTGTAACACCCTTCTTTTTCCTGGGCTGGTTCTACTCTCTGTGAGCATCTCTCCTTTGTGAGTGTCCCATAGCTCAAGCATCTCTAAAACCTCAGGGTTTTCAAGACAACTTGGTCTGCAACTCCAGAGCTTCACACAATGGCTTCTCTCGACCTCTATTCAGGAACACCCCTGACACATGCCTAGTCTTAGCAGCTTTTCTTAATCTTGGGGGCAAATTCAATAACTCCTTCTTCTATCCTTGACTCTAAAGCTAGAACCATGTGGCTGAAATCGCCAAGTTCTGCTGCTTACTGGGGCAAGAAATCGGCCCACTTGTTCAATTACATCTTCACCAACTTTCTGTTTTGGGTGGTTACCTTCACTGGCTAAGCTTAACTTGTCCTTGAACTTGCTCCACAGATCAGTACAGGCTCAAATGCAAAGATCCACCAGCCTCTTCCTCTGAAGAACTAGGATAAAGATCTGCACCATCACACCTGGCTTTCAACTTTTCTTTAATTCCTTTTCACAAATCAAAAATTAAGCTGAGTGGGATCTTGCCCTGAGGTCATCAGTTCCTTTATTTCATTTATGAATCCTGAAACACAGGATTTATCTCTCTTCAGCTTCCTGGTGGCCTGTTTCTCACTTTGTACATTTGGTATTTTTATTTGCTCATCTTGCTCCTTTTCATTATAAATTTTTATCTGAGTTAACACTAATAACCATACAACACAATCTATACTTAGCTGTTTTGAAATTTCTTCCCTCAGTGGAATTAATCCAAATCTCCTCACTTTAGCCTCAGGCAGATTCTTTAGACAAGGACAAAAGACAATCACATTCTTCACCAAACTATCACAAGAGTTATTTCTAGGCCACATATTAACATTCTTCTCTTCTGAAACCTCTTGATTCAGGCACCCACAGCTCAATTCATACTCAGTGATACTGTCTTCCGTACTTCTGCTAGTATGGCTCATTAAGCAGCACTTAATGTGTTCAACTATTTTTCTAATCCACATTATCAAGGTCTATATTTCTTCAAAGACATGGTCACGCCCATCACAGCAAAACCCCAGTCCCTGGTACGGGCTTCTGTATTAGTTTGAATCCAATTTCAAGAACCCATTTAAAGCTTAGTACAGTAACATACATCCCAGAACTTTTACAATGAGATGGGTGGTGAAGACAGGTAAATTCTGGAAGCATGAGTCAACTAGTCTTGCATACAAGGTAAAAATTAAAATGATTGCTGTCACCAGAGATTGTCTTCTGGACTCCCCACATATAAGATTTTGTATGTATCTGCACTAACACATAAACAGGTAGACATGCAAACATCACACTCCCACCTACATACAAATACTTGAACTACATTACTCTAAGTGGAATAGAGTAGGGTATTAGAAAGGTATCTTCCGCATAATCTTCAGTTTTGTTTTATTCACCTTAAATAATATTGTCATAATGTTCCTGACATCTGAAATACTACAGTAACAGATTTCTTGCTGGATTTTAGGCAATGTCTTCTGGTAAATGCCCAGAGAAGGCCAGAATCTGCATTGCTGCAAATGCTGTCATACATTCATGGGGAAATTTCTGAGAAATCTAGAATTATTTTGTATCATGTCAGGGGGCAGTATACGCAGACTAAAAGGGATCTGTTCTTCATAAATTCTCAAATTAGCTCAAACTATGAAAAATGATTTCAGTTATACATGTAGAAAGAGGATCATCAGGTGCCCTAAAGGACAGACATTTCAGGAATTTTCTTGACTTCACATCATGTTTCATGACTCTTAAGATCAAGTTCATGTTTCTCTGCAGAGACTCTAAGGAGCCACTGTAATGGTTAATCCTCATTGACAGCTTCACAGGATTTTGAATTGCCTAGGATATCTCAGCTGTTAAGAGTACTATCTGCACTTCCAAAGGTCCTGAGTTCAATTTTCAGCAACCATATAGTGGCTCACAATCATCTGTAATGAGATCTGGTGCCCTCTTGAGGAAGAGGCCTAGTCAGCTGTCCTCATCAATTTAGACCATGAAACCCAATTTGGACAGTTCAACAGAACCGGCACATACTGGTTTTCCATGCATGCTTCAGCATTGCCAGGGCATACATTTCAATTTTCAGGTTATATGAGGATGTTCCCAGAGAGGTTTAGCTGAAAAGAGAAGCCTTGCCAAGAATGCTGGTAGCATCTTACCTTGTGCTAGACTCTCAGTGAATGAAAGTTGAAGGATAAAATCATAAGAGGCTGGCATTTTTCTTTCTGTTTCTTGCTCTGCCTACATGTGGGAAAGTAGCTTCAAGGTCCTCCTTCATGTTCACAGCCAAGAGTCATTACCTGCACCGATAGCCTATCTCCTCAAAGTGTAGGACAAAATAAAGCCTTTCTCCCTTAATCCCTTAACACTGCTTCTTTTTAGGTATTTGGTCCTAGCAGTAAGAAAAGAAATACAGCTGCCATCAACTTCTCAGTTGTACCAAGCATGACAGTATCTGAAAAGTACTTTAACCCTCACCTGGATTCTCAGTCCATTCCTTTAGTGTTTATTCAGAACTTTTATGTCTCACAAAGCCTAGGTGTCCAACCATGAACACAAGGGTTTTTTTTTTGTTTGTTTGTTTGTTTGAGCTGATTTTAGAGGCTGACTGGAGGCTAGGGCAATGAAGGTGAGACATTTTAATAGGATTGTTTTCTCGTAGAGCTATAGTAGGAGCTAAATGGAAACACAGGAGGAAAACATCTGGTGAGGAGACAAAAATACAAGAACATTAAATGGTTTCTTCTTTTCATGAATCATGGAAGAGAGAGTTTTCCAGTCTCTGTGTTTTCCCCTTGTATAAGGAAAGTTTGCATAGTCATGAAAGGGAAACTTCTATTGTCTATAATTTAATCTCCAAACAAACCACACCAACTCCTCTCATCTCCACCCTGACATCACCTTTAAACAGAGAAACTGACAGTATTGGAGAATGTGCTTAGAATGTATAAAACCCTGGGTTTAATCCCTACCAAAATAAAAATTATAATGAGATACTTTGGTCAGATAAGTCTAATTGATGAAAGATGTGTGTCTGGTAGAAAGTCATAATGTACCAGAGACAAAGAACGAACTGAAAAACCTCATGAAGGTTAATCCTATAATATGGCAGTATTTTTTGAAATAATTATAAATTAGCCAATGCCAGGAAAACTAACAGGCACATTTCAGAAATTCTGATTAAATGATCATTTACCACAAGCAAACTTCACCTCAGCCTTTAAAAGTGCATTTGTTTGTTATCACTAATTTTATACTTGAAAAATGTATACACACAGATAGAAAGATTTTTTTCCTGTGAGAGCATGGTCACAGTACAGATATAGATTTGCTGGTAGTATGTTGACAGAGGTTTCTGTGCCAACCCGTCCTGTAGCCATTCAATCCCAAAGAAACACACAGTTTGGCCTATTAGCTGATGCTTCTTATTAATTAACTTTTACATCTTAAATTAGCCCATTATTCCTGTCTAGACTAGCCATGTGGCTTGATACCTTTTATCAGTGAGGCATTCTCATCTTGCTTCCTCTGTGTCTGGGTTCCGACTGCAAACTCAGCCTTTTCTCTTCCTAGAATTCTTCTGTTCTGGTTTTCCCACCTATAATTCCTGCCTGGCTACTGGCCAATCGCATTTTATTAAAGCAATACAAGTGACAAATCTCTACAGGTACAAGATCATTGTCCCACAGCACTCCCCCACCCTTTTTATTTTTTTTCAAAACAAGAACTCTGAATCTAATCCTTTGTTTAGTTTTTTTCCAGACCATTATCCATAACAAGTTGTAACCAATACTCTCAACAAAGATAAATATCCATAATCCATTTTGGGGGAAATGTGGACGTAGTTTTCCAGGCTACTTCCTGCTGATTGGAGGTGCAGATAATCTTATGGGGACGTACAGAAAATTTAGAATTATGATCAAGTTCTGACTGTAGTGATCACCGGCTTTCAGAGAAGTCACTGCTACTTATGAAGTGTCAGATTTGAGTTTAGCATGGCCCTATGTCCCCAGTGAAATCTCTGGAAACTCTCAGCTTCCTGAAATTATGTCATTACCCAGTGACCGGAAAGTCAGGGAAGAAAGTTTCACTTTTAAATATGATTTACTTGTGGCTCACATGGGACCTTTAGATTCATTTGTATGGCTTTTCATTACCACACATTCTTTATGTATAGTTTATATATTGCATACAGAACAAGTATGCATTAAGCCTTCAAAACTAATGCCTCAAATTATTCTTACCTTCATCCAATATCTAAGGCTATTCCTGGAAAAGTTGTAGAAAACTCTATATTTTACACAATTTAATATACTAAGAGACAGGAATAAAGTCAATTTTTGTGTTATAGATGGGACCTAAGTTATACCTAACTTTCTTTAATGGGCTGATTTGAATAAAAGAAATGAGAAATGCATCAGGGTTTTCTGTCTCCCATTTTGTTTTGCAGAACATGAGGTATTTCATATAATTTTGCTTTTGCATAGAACCTTATAAATTATTTGAAAATTACTTTACTTTGTAATAATTGTATGAAATCTAGTGGATGTTGTCATATACCTCTGTAATCCCAGAATGCAGGATGTTGATGTGAGAGGATTGCCAAGGATTTAGGGCTAATCTGGGTTACTAAACAAAGGCTCCCTACTCCTACCCAAAGATTAAATTTTATTTTAATCTCTTTGGTACATATTGTTTTTGTAGACAGATGCTTCTTGCCAAATTTTCTTGAAAAGAATTACTAGTGAACCTCTCTGTGCAAAAGACATTGAAACTGCCCAAACTTCCATCCCAGGCAGGCAAACACACTTTTCAATTTGCACAGAAGAATGGACAGCGGAGGCTTCCAAAACTTTCAAGTTTGCCTCTAGCCCTCACAAGTCAAATTTTCTCAAGGCTTCTTCAGAGTTATTTTGTGGTTTCTCATTCGTATTTCAATATTAATATCAATTATCTTTTTTTCTTAATGAAGTAACCATAAATAAGAGCAGTGAAACATGGCAACCAAGAGCACAATGAAGGCTTCAAACTGACTTGATTCTTAGAGAGCAGGGCATGCCAACCCCCTCAGAGTGCCACTTTGATCTGCCTGGAAATCGTACTAGTAGAGTCAGCTAAGTAAAGGTTTATACATTTTGCTCAGAACTGAGTTTTATGTACAAAGACAAAATTATTTAATTTGTACATAATCAAAATTGCTATTCTTTTGAGATGCTATTCACACACACTAATCAAATAGTCCTATTACTATTAAGTATATCGGGAACATTCAAGACGAGCAAATATTTGTATAGTATTAGGCAGTTGTTAGCTCACATTGGTTAGACTTAATACTTTTAATTAATTGTGACTTTTCTTATGAGATGAAAGAAATACACATGAAGAAGAAATCATATATTGAATTTTTAATTTTAATATGCACTAGCTTTTCCCTCCCTTTTTACATAAAGATATGTACTCAATTTTTCATCAGTATATAAATCAATAAAGAAAATATTACAGATCATATATGTTTATATATGTATGGACATTTTGAACAAATGGTTTGTCTGGTAAAGTGTGTATAAAGTGAAATAAGTTAACCACAGATGAACAAATTATTATATGAGCTCATCTATATAGAAAAAAATTCAGAGGTGAACTTAAAAATCAGATGATACACTGGAAGTTACCAAGGCCTCGAAGAGAAAAATGGAATCATAAAATTATTGGATAAGAGATCCAAATATTCAGCCATCCAACTGAAAATTATAAGTTAGCACAAGAAATGAATTGTACATTATGGTGACTGCATCTACTAAGCTTAATACTCTTTAAAATAGTTTCTAGAGAATGTTTAAAGTATCTTTGTCACAGTTGTGAGTATAGAGTGATGAATATTTATTAACCCAATTGAGCTATTTTACAACACTTACAAACTGTAAAACAACATGCAATGTCTGTATAACAAACACATTGTACTTGATGAGTAAAAATAAAATGCTAATGAAATTAGTAGTATGGAGCAAAAGAGAAAAAATTTAAAGTAAACAAACCAAAATCCTTTATTCTTTCAGTAAAGCTACGTGTCCATTGCAGGACTGATGGTCATTGCTGTTGTTTAAGATGCTTTAAATGGGCATGTTCTTTACTTGTATTAACTATAAAAGTGTTATGTGTCTGGAGAACACTTTCTATTTGTCTTGTCATATTCACACACATTAATCCTGAAAAATGTCATAGAAAAATATAAAGAATATACAAAAATATGTTAATGGCATTTTACTGATAATAACAAAAAAAGGACCTGGGAACAACTCACGTCAACCAAGTAGCCAAGCTACTTATATCCCATACCTAACAATGTGGTCAGTTGAAATCACATTTTTTTTTATTATGGTGGAGTACTGTGACTATTTTTGAACACGTGGACAACAATAGACAAGTGCACATTTTTTAATTGTCTTGGGGTCACTAGACATTGCCATACCAAATGTCACAGAAAAACAAAATATAGTTAATAGAAGCTTGTTCCGCTCATGATTTAGAAGCTACAATGTCCAGAAATGGTCTCTTCACTGTTCATAATATGATAGAGGACATCACTGTAGGGTGAGACACAGAGAATATACACTTATTTTCTGGCCTGTTCTTAGAAATCCCCTATTTCCATATTGTGGGGCTCTATCTTCACAACCTCATTTAACCCTAATTCCTCTCAAAGACACCACTTCCAGATATTTGATCATTAAATTTATATTATATGATTCTTGTAGAGACATATTCAAACCACATTATCAAAATAAAAAAAATGAAATGAAAAATAGTTCATCAGAATAACATTGATGGTTTTCTATAGAAAGAGAGGGGTCTTAATAGAGGTAATTGTTCTCCATGTACTTTACTATTGTTTTCCCAACACCAGTTTGGCCATCTTCTCCCAAAAATTCATGAAATGTCTCTTTCCCTTTTCTCCAACTCTGAATATGAAATTATTTGAAGAGGAGGAAAGCAAATAATAGGACAGTAGATCTGAACACACACCCTTTCCCAAGCATCATGATTGGAATGTAAATATCCTATTATAGTATTTAGTAACTACATTAGAACATTACCTCAAAATTAGGTAATGGATCCTTGAAACTCCTGCTATGAGTTTCCAACATCTCAAAAATAAATCAAAATTTACTCAGTTAAGGTGTCTTTTATGCAATGTCTATGTGAGTCGATGATTGTTAAGCCCCAGGGTTGGTAACCAAGCTTGATAATCTACATTGGCTCTCCAAGTCTCAGTTTCTTCTGATTTAGCATGTAGTATATATATTAGATCAGAAGGATATTTATATGAAGAACTCACAGAATATAGTAGTAGTTTATCATTCTTCATTTTTGGAGAAGAGAGATTTATGTACATATTTAATCCACTGGAGATGTACCAGGACATTTTGACCTTAAAGAATGGATTTCATCATGTCTGAGAGTTATTTGTTTAGATAATATTCTCAGACAGCAGTAATTTGGCAATCAGAATTATTAATGAACTGAGACCTACCTCTGCGTTCTTACCCCTGAAACAGAAATCAGAAGTCTTTATATTCTTTGATTCTCAAGATGTATCTTTCCCTGTTTGCACAGTACAGAACCTTTTATTTCTGAGTACTTGTAGTAGAAAGAGCGAGCTAGCTTAGCCCCCGAAATAACCACATGGAAATTGTATTAATTAAATCACTGTCTGGTCCATTAGTTCTAGCCTCTTATCGGCTAACTCTCACATCTTGATTCAACCCATTTCTAATAATCTGTATCACCACTTGACTGTGGTTTACCGGCATGAGTCTAACCAATGTCCGTCTTGGGCAGGAGAAGCATGGCGTCTGCCACACTTCTCTTCTTCCCAGCCTTCTGTTCTGTCTACTCTGCCCACCTAAGGGCTGCCCTATCAAAAGGCCAAGGCAGTTTTCTTTATTCAACCAATGAAAGCAACACATAGAAAGAAGATCCTCCTACACCAAGTACTTGTGATTATCTACACATTCTATTTGTAAAAGCAGATTGGTATTTTTTATTTGAACTATAACAGATCAAACTTTTAATTATTATATTATGAAGTCCTCTTAAAGACCTAGAAAACAATTACAACAGGTTTGTAAAACCTTACAAAACTCACACTTAGAAGGTATGAGGAGAGAGTCTTTTGTTCTTAACCACATAAGAGGACAACTGAATAACTTGTAAATTCTGGTCTTGCTCTCTTTGCTGAATGCAATGTGCTTGAACTGTCTGTGATAACACTTAAGACATCTCTAAGTTCTGCTTAAATAATGTTAATAGAAAAAGTTTCATGTTTTTAAACATAACTTTGAACTCCTAATTATGCTTCCGGAATGACAATAGACACTTTTTCCTTTGCTCATGTGAATCTCTTCCACTTGTACTAGTTTTGTGTCTATACCTAACTTTGCATTGCATCCTGCTCTGTGCTTTCTGTTTGAGGATAAAAGCACTGCTTCTGTCATTGTGTAGATTTGATTTTTGAAATTTAGGGAACCAACCTTTTAGGGTTTATCACCTTGTTTAGTTTTTGCATTCTACCATTACCCTTTATTTCTTTGTTGTTTTGCTTTATGTTGAATATATAAATATTTATATAGAAATGAAGATAATATATTCATTGCAAGTAGTATTTATTGTAACATGGATTACACCAATCTTAGAAAATAGCAAAAAAAATATATGTGTAAGAAAAAAATGAAGTGTGAGCTTTGTAAATATAATTATAGCAACTCTATTCACCGATAAAGGGATTTTGTTTTAGGCTTGCAAAACAAGCCCATGCTTCATAATTTCATTGTGGAAATTCAGAAATATAGAGCAACTTAAATTATTTTTAAAAATTACAGAGGATTGTTAAGATGAGATGAACACACAGGGCATGGCAGATGACCAGTCTTATATAGACTGTGGGTTAAAAATATCCTTAATGATAGTGAACAAGAATTGTCTTGTCTCCAGATGGAGCTAAGGATATTGTTAGCAAAGAAGGAAGAAGATTTTACTTCCTTTTAATGTTAGTAATCATAATGAAATAAAACATTTTTCAGATTTTTGTTGGTTATCTTCCTTATCACTGAGACAGAATGTCCAGAGTAAATATCTTAATGTAAGAAAGGTTTTGATTCTCAGTTTCAGGCCACAGTCTTCAGCTTATTTAAATCTGAGCTGATGGTGGACCAGAGTGTCATCTTGACAACAGTGCGTGGAAGAAGAGGTTGCTTACCTCATGGTAGTTAGGAGGGAGAATCAGGTTGAGGATATTGGAGTAGCCTGAGACAAGAACCAGCCCAAAGACCATACCACTATGATCTATTTCCTCCAGTTAACTCACATGTCTTAAAGGCTTTAGACCCTCCTAAAATTGTGCATTCACCAGAGGAGGAAAAGCTTAACAACATTAACTCTGGAGGAAATCTCACATAAACAACTTTGGAATGAAGTCAGTACATTTAAGCTTGTTGGAGAGAGAGAGAGAGAGAGAGAGAGATGGCTAGCAATGTATCAATATTTTTCAGGTTCTTATACCTGCTGTTAGCTTGATAAACCCCTGAGAAAGCATGCATATCACAATGAACTGAGAGCAAGCACGTAGGGAAGCCATGGGCCTGAGATATGCTATCACTTGCCTTAATTGTAAACAAGTCTGTTCACTTGCTTATCTTTTGCCTTGCACACTATGCCCATGGGGAGCTACAGATATCCTCACACAAATCAGAAAAATGACACACCATTAGTTA
Source organism: Bramus lutescens (assembly GCA_001685075.1). Taxonomy (NCBI): domain Eukaryota; kingdom Metazoa; phylum Chordata; class Mammalia; order Rodentia; family Cricetidae; genus Bramus; species Bramus lutescens. The sequence continues at coordinate 205,733 of LOEQ01006252.1, read as the reverse complement.
ATATGATAATCATCATTTTCTCAAATCTATACAGAATACCTGCACTACTAGCCCCAAACTAGAGCCAGAACAAACCATTTTGTGTAAAAGTTATATTCATCACTTGTCAGTGAGAGCTTTGTAGCTATGTCAGAGCCAAATTATACAGCAATTGTATGAAACAGTCTTTTGTCTCTGTGGATGAATAAGATATCCTCATACATAACTAGGTATTTTCTTATCTTAGTCCTTTTACTGTAAATCAATGATCTGGATAACTATTGTTGAATTCTTGTCAAAATTCTGTACAAGTGATAGTGACTGACACCCATATAGACACTGGATTCATCTGAATTCATGTTATTAGGGCAAATACTAATAAAATTAACTATGATTGAGTCATTAATTTAATGTCCAACTTCAACAATTTTTCTTTTGTACTTATAGTGTTTTATAAAAAAACATTGTAATTTGGACATAATAGATTTCTTACTCCATCATAACTTATCGAAATCCTGAAAAAAAAAAGGGCACGGTCACTTTGAAGCTGGAGAACAATCTACACTGCATGTGCCAGGGAAAGGAGCGGTGTATAATTGTGGATGTAGATTATAGTTGATATATATTCAATTGATATCTGATATGGAACTTTTTATAAGAAATGAGAACACTACAGTGGAGACTAAGTCCTTTTTTATGATGTTTTAGTGGTAGAATCAGGGAAGGAGGCTCATTTGGCTATTCAAGTGTGAAGTCCTCACAGCCAGGGAGATCAATGGCATGATCCTCGGCCAGAGAATTCGTGAGTCTTCTAGTTAAGTTCAAAAATAGAAAGGCCATTCAGTCCGGAGTTGTGATATTCAAGGGGAAGGGAAAAGGAGCATCCCAGCTTCAGGAGAGCATGTGTGAACACTCCCTTTCTCTGTCTTTCTGTTCTGCCTGGGTTTCCACTCACTGCATGGTGCCCACTCAGTGGAGGGCAGATTTTCCTCACTCTGACCTGGACTCATCCAGCCATCTCTTACAGAAACACCCTCATGAACCTATCTAGAAATACTGTCCTCACAGCCATCCATGTCTCCCTTAATCCAAGCAAACTGACACCTCAAATGATCCATTGCAGCTGCATCAGTTGATTTAAAAACACTGCTGAGTAAAACTGTGTTACTCCAGTTAGCATCAATTTCTATTATGGCAGAAGCACTAAACATGAGGATGGAGATTTAGAAACAGCCTGATTGCTCTAGGAACTATTGTAATACAGCAAATCCTTCAGGGTGAAGTTGGAATTAGATCGCTGAACTTAACCTCTCCTGTATGGAATGTTGGGCTCACCATCCTTTGCTACAGCGTAAGAGGACCCAGAGTGTTTGGAGTACGGTTGCGTCGTAGAGCACTTGCTAATAGCTTGTGCAAGTCAACGACCTGCTTTTGGATGCTAGCACTAGAAGAGAAGGTGGGCCAGATCATACTTACATTTTCTCTAATATTTTGATGAAAACCTTTCGGGACTACCCACCAAATGCATATTCAGTATTGATTTTATATGAACAAAAAGCTGAAAAGTGCTGTGGGAGCACATTCTGCTCCTTCAGCCAATAACCTTTAAGAGCCTTTAAGATACCAGTCTACTTGGGCGTCGTCTTTTATAGTTTACAAAGCAGCAGGAACTGTGCACCCCTGACTCCTGTTCCGGCTGCTAGACTCTGTTCCTGTTTGCACTCAGAGGACTGTTGTTTAAGACGATGATCTGTAAGTTTTCCCCTTAAATAAATAACCCATTTGTTATCCTAATTCTGAACTGGTGTGGGGTTGTTTTACAGCATCAGAAAAGGGTGAGAATGTAGCTTCCTACACCATGAGGTACATTTTAGATGCTTTTTACTATTATGCCTTTTTCCTATCTCCTTACCATAAAATAAACAAATAAAAGAAGTAGAGGAAGCCTTGTAATGCATGAGTGAATGTTTGTTTAAATATGTATTGTTTAACCATGTCAACGACCAAGATTTGTATCTATAGTAAACTGGCAAAGTGTTTTGACAAAGAGCCTCTGGTCAGGCTCAGAAAGTTCAAATCTTCCTCTAGTTCAAGCATGAGTATTCACAAATGATTGACCTCTGCATGCAATAGCTAGAAATTGCAACTTTCTCTGTCTTGCTTGTCTTGAGATGCATCAGTAGCCTGGCTAAACTCACCCTCACAACCACATAAACACACACTCTCTGTGAGAAAATGTTGAGGTTCTGGGTTGGTGTATAATTGGGGCCACTCCATCAGAGTATACACACCTCACCAGTCTCTAGCATCTGTTGTTTCTTTAATGTCCCTGCCATTTTCTACATTTTCTCACCATCCCCAGTTAGGGCAAGGCATCAAACCATGTAAATCATAGTAAATTCTCACTAAGAAAGTGTCAGCACTTCAAGAAGAGGCCTAAGACATCAGAAAAAAAAAAAGGCTGTCCATTTACTCTCTGAGCATTCAACAACTGAGCTTATAAAATAAACTAAGGATGAGTACATAATGGGAGGGTAAAAGCACATAAAATATAAATGATGAAAGAAAAAAACCAATTTGTTTTAAGGTTAATTGTGAAGAGCAGAAGTAAAGAAGAAAGAGGTAAGAGAAAACCAGTTATAAGCTACGGATCACAATAAAAAAAAAAGCTGATCTTCATTTTAAAATTCATGCTAAAACCCTGACTTAATTATCTGTGTCTTATCAAACGTCATCACCTCCTCTTTATATTTCAACATTTTGGGCTACTCAGCTTCAGCTAACACAGAAGCTTCATTTAATGGTGTTTATGACTTTCTGTCCTACATTCCCAAAGTGACAATTTTCCCAGGCTCTAGAAGTTTCTATACTCATTTGTATGGACAAGTGGTGGACAATACAGATAATATAGCACACAGTGAGTTACTTGTGGGAGGGATAGGTGCGTTTCAGCAGAATAGGTGACAGACACTTATGTTAAGACTGTCTGAGCATGGTACTCAGATCTCTTGTCTTTTCTTTTGTAATATGAATTGAAGTCTTTCTTACTGCTTTGTAACAGTCCCTAGAAAGAACCTGAGGCCACTTGGGATCCTATGGGAGGTATTGGTTTCAGGTGGATCAGGTAATTATGGACAAAGCCCCACCCTATATTTGCTGTTTCTTAACAACTCTTGGTTGTGGGCGATTTGTTTTAAAATGGGTATTTTGGGAAGTTGTCTATTCTGAACTCCTTCAGGAGGAAGTCAAGTTGGTTCGGAAGTGGCCTCCATTCCTGACTCTTGTCAGAAAAACCTTTTTCTGTTTGTATCTCATCCTTCTGAGGAGGAGAATGTTGAACTTCACTGGAAACATATCACTATTCAATACAGCATTTCAACGAACATGCACAATCATTACTTCACTTATCCCTGTTTCCAAGGAAAAACAGCTTGTTCTGCAAAATGTCTTCCACAACACCCCCCCACATTTCAAGTCAGATTCAGCCAGTCTGTCAGAGAAGAATCATAAACATCCGTAATGACATTTTCTTCCATGGTGCCACTGAGCAAAATATGATACAAACACTCTAGCTTCATATTCTCCGACTTCACATGAAAACCAGTAATTTTGCAGCAGACAAGACATTTTTATTTTGCCGCTATCTTCACTGTAGGTTTGCTAAGGTATGTGGGGTAGTTGATTAATTTCCAGGAACCTCAAGCTTGTTTTTTATTGAAAATACCAGCCCTTCAATTGGATGTGCAGAAATCTGTTGGGTGAGTGGGGCTGAAAGAATATCTTGGTGTCTGTTCATATTGTGTCTGTCCCTTTGCAGCCTTGATCTTCGGGTCAGATCTTACTTGGCTGTGTGTGTGCACATATTGAACACTGAGAAAGAAATGTGTTCTCCCAAACTGGGAACACCATATCACAGAAAGAATGAGCAGAGTTGACACGATGCTTTTCCTCTTATCCGCCTCTCTCTTCTTAACTTTTGCTGACTTCTCTGTCACATCACGTCTCCTAAATCAGAGAGGCTGATTGACAAGTAAACCTTCCTCTTCTCCATTTGGTATCACTAAAATACAGAGGAAAAATTAGTGAAATCATTGGATGAGGGGTAAACTTCAGATGTTGATTCTGCACACAACAATTCTTCTAGTTTTTTTCTACACAAAATAAAGCATTTCTTTGTTGTTGGACTCTTCTTCCAAAACACTGTTTCTTTTAGGAGATAAGCTACAGCACTTGGATCCAGAAATATATTTTTATTTGTTTTATGTAATAACATGTGATATTTTATTATTTCAAGTTGCACACACACATTTTTCTTTGTACACATATTGTCATGCATCTACTCAACATGAACCCTTGAAAGAAGAAATATTGTCAGTATTGAACATTTATATATTTCTTTTTCTTGACATGACTCCCTGAACAATACAGAGTAGCAAAACTAATACAGAACTTACATGAGATTGTTACTATACATAATCCAGAAATGAATTTAGATATACAGGAAGATGTGTGCTGATTTTACACATGCACTCACACTGTCATAGAGAGGGGACATAATCACCCAGAGCTTCGCATCAGTGTATATCTTGGAGTCCTAGATTCAAAATCCCATCGAATATAAGAAAATACAAGTTTCATTCCCTGATTATTTTCAATAAACCTTTACATGAATCCATTAATATATAACTTATGGAGACAGGGGGTCATATGCTTAAATACATTCATATGTAAAATAAATCACTGGCCACTCATTAAAGTGGAGATGTACTTAGAATATCTGACTTCATTTCCTCATATGAAGCCATTTAAAATATTACAAAATATATTTAAAGTAATTCAGACTGCAAAGTGAGCGGAGGGGGCCAACATGACACCAGTAAAGCTGAAACCATAACCAGTATTTATAAGAGGAAAAACTGATAGATTTATCATACCAGAAATGACTTTAAATTTTACAAATCTAATGTGTTGTTTTCTCTTTTACTCTTTTGGTTCAACTAATAGAAAACAATATAGTGTGCCACTTTGTTTAATTTTGTGTGCTTTGTTGAGTAGTAGTAAATGTCAAGATTTTGTTTCTAATGGCTATTCATTTGTATTTCATTCAAATACCTATTGATAGCTCTTCCCTTTTATGGAAATCATAAAGCAAAACAAGATTTTGTTGATTTTTCATATATTGTTGTTCTTTACATCACAAAAATGTGCTTTGTGATTTTATGATGTAGGAGGGTCATCTGTCTATTATTAATTTCATTGGTTAATAAAGAAACTGCCTTGGCCTTTTGATAGGCCAGCCCT
>LOEQ01006252.1:168872-186702 GCA_001685075.1 Bramus lutescens | reverse complement strand
GTCTAGTTCCTTGAGTTCTTTATATATTTTGGAGATCAGACCTTTGTCTGTTGCGGGGCTGGGATGGAGGAAGGGTGGATGTGTGAGCAGGGAAGTAGATATCTTAAGGGAGCCATATTATTGGAGGAGTTTTGAGTCTTAATTGAATGGAGAATGGAAAATATTTAGCTTGCTTGTTCAGGAGGCTCTGGGCTTATATTGTTTGAGGTTCAGTTGTGTCTCAATAACTGTTTCTGTTTTAGCTCCTGTGAATAAGCCTCTGATACAAGGATAAGGTTTAAGGAGTTATCAATAAGTGCTATTATTTCAAAAATCTGTAGATCAGTGGGATGATACAGAAGCAGGGGTTGAACTGGTATGATGGAAGTACAAGCAAATGTCCTAAAGGTCGCTCTGAAAGAAGAAATACTTAAATCCCTCCAGGAAGTAGGGACACCACACCTTCATTTCCTGCATCTGCTCCTCATATGATGACATGCTGCTGAGGGAGACATACATCCTTTAGGTCTAGGTCATTTCTTTCCATCTTTTTCTCTTTACAGAGGAAACTTTGTGATAGTTCTAACTTATAGTTGGTAGTCACAAAAACTTCTGGAACCCAGAGAATGAGTACTTTACTACCACATGGGTATGGGTAGTGTTGGATTGACCATATCCTCTATGGTCCACCAGTTGAGCAAACTAAATTCAGTTTTCTTGGATTGGTTTTGAGGATAGAACATTTAGGGTTCTAGTTTAAGTATTTACTAGATTAATTGGAAGTAGAAAACTTAATGGGACAAGCTATAACCCATAATACTTCAGCCAAACTTGAAACTGTAAAATAAAAGCCTATTGCATCTGTCTCTTATCCTTCTCAGTTCCCAACACACTCAGCCAGTACTTCAGTTGGTACCAGTCACCTTGTTGGATGACTCATCATCAGCATCATTGACAACATAGCTGTGTGGTCACCAAGAGATCCCTAGACTATAACCAATGACCGGAAACATTTACTCTCTTTTATACAATATATAATGTGTTTACTGTGTTTAACAGCTACCCTGTAGTGGAATAATCCTTCTGTACACTGTGAAGATATGTGGCTCTTATTGTTAATCAAAAGCTGATTGGCCAATAGCTAGGAAGGATTTTCAGGACAGGGTGAATCCTGGGAAGAAGAAGAGCAGGGTCTGAAGAGTTGCCAGCTAGGCACAGAAGAAGCAACATGGGAAGTTCATAGGTGAGGTACATGAGCCTCAGGGTAGCACATAGATTAACAGAAATGAGTTGGTTTAAGGTTTAGGAGCTGGCTGTAACTGGACCTGAGCTATCAGCTGAGCATTTATAATTAATAACAAGTCTCTGGGTGGTGATTTGAGAGTGGCATCCAGGAAACAGTGAAACTGTATACATTATACCATTTCAGGAAAATGATCAGAAAGTGATTTATTGGAACAAGAAGACAAAAGTGAACAGGTATCTTCCATGAAAAAAAAAATGTGGGATTCCCCTCTGTATGCTATGAATATGTTTTATTATCAATGGTTAATAAAGAAGCTCCTTTGGTCTACGGCAGGACAGAATATAGCTAGGTGGGAAAACTAACCTGAATGCAGTGAGAAAGAAGGCAGACTCAGGCAGATGCCATATAGCCACCCAAGAAGCAAGATGTGAGGTAACAAACCATGAGCCTTGTGGTAAAATATTAAACATTAGAAATGCATTAATTTAAAATGTAAGCGATAGCTAGGAATATGCCTGAGCCATTGACGAAATAGTTTGTAATTAATACAGTTTCTGTGTGATTATTCAGGTCTGGGTGACTGGGAAACAAACGCGCAGTCTCCATTTACAACATAACTTATTCAAATACTAATTTCAGTTCCCAGTGGATTCATTTCCTTCTGAAGCCTGGGAGCTCTGAATCTGAAATGCCAGATTTGTATGTTTGGAAAGTATGTGCACTCTCATAGGTCACCCAGAATACTGGAAAACAGTACTATTGCAGTCACACCTTGTGAGTCCAATACAAGTGCCTGAGATAGGGATTCAGGACTATCTTCTCCAGGTGAAAGTTACATTAGCAGTAGCCAAATAAACATTGATGCATGAAAGACAGGTTGTTGGACACATACTGCACTAGAATGGCTCACTATGAAAACTAATGGACTGACCAAGCCATTCTGTCCATTTGGTTTTTGATGTCTTATCTGTGACAGCTATCGCCTGGCTAGTTTACGTAGTTACCATGAGATATTATAATCTTTTCTCTTAATAGAATTCATTGGCCCCAATCATTCCTCCTCAAAATTATGGATGACTGGCCAATACTTACTTTATCTTGAGTCTGAATAGGTTCTTCACACTACACAAAAAGATTTAATTAGATGAACTATTCAAAGCTTAACACATCAGATTGCTTCATCTCATACTACTTTTTTTGTTGACTTTATTGAGCTCTACATTTTTCTCTGCTCCCCTCTCTACCTCTGTCCTCCCCTTCAACCCTCAACCAAAGTCCTTGTGCTCCCAATTTACTCAGGAGTTCCTGTCCTTTTCTACTTCCCATGTAGATTAGATCCACGTATGTCTCTCTTGGGGTCGTCTTTTTTCATAGGTTCTCTGGGATTTTGAGTTGTAGGCTGGTTTTCTTTCCTTTATGTCATACTACCTTTTATGATAACTTTTGCATACACTGTCAAGTAGCAACACTCTGTTTCTGGCTTGTATGCACTTACTGAGAGAAAGTGTCCGTTCAGGTCATCTCCCCTTATTAATTGATCATAAGTAACTCATTCATTACATGGACAAATGGATCAAGTGAAACAGTGATGCCTGATGTGAGATCTGAGCCACTTGTTTTTTGAAGCAAACACATGCATTTCCCGACATACATAATGTTTGTTATTTGTTTTTGAGATTATGGTGTCAATATTTAGCCCAGACTTTCCTCAAACTTAGGATCCTCCTTCATCTACATTTGGCATAGTGTAATTCTAGGCTTGAATCACCACACCTAGCTAGTTGTATCAACTCCATTTTAAGACCTAGTGGTTCTGGCGGAAAGCAACTCAAGGTGGATAGTTATATTTAACATTTGGTGACTTTCTGACTTATTCATGAGTATTGTATAGCTTTAGAGCTCAATAACATAATAGGAAATTCATAAAACTTGCAAATATTTTATGTAAAACTGAATGATAGTTGCATCTATCCTAATATATATTATCTTGAATACTTGAATTATCTATAAATAATTTTTTCTATCTAATACAAACTAAATATTATCAAAAATTTTTATTAGACTACAAGGATTAATGACAAAGAAAAGTGGCTGTCCCTATTCAATACAGATGTGTTAATTTACTATCAGTAGTTGATTGAACCCATGATATGGAAACTGTGAATAGGAAGATAGAATACGTTTTGTTGTGGTAGTTCAGACCAACTAATATACCAGTGACAACTGTGCTCACCTTGATTTGGATGGGAGTTCTATACAGTAGCATCTATTTTTTTTCAGGGTCTATCATTCCTATTGCTATTATGGAATCCAGATAGATTACAGCAAGTTCTAATACTAGCTTTGCCTATAAAGAAGGGCCTCCATGGAGATTTTCACTGTGGTTAAATGAGTTTTTTGGGGGGCCTTTCTGTCAAACTACCCAGGTGTTATATTTTCCATACTTGTATATGTAATCAACATTTTTTCTATTTTGCAAATCGTTTACTTCTTTATTCTGCTACTTACTATTCTAGGTCTAGAATACGTCATCAACTAAGGACTTCATGGTGTTACCTTAGCATATTCTAATGATGTCTTCTGAGATTCATGTATGGTATTAAATTCTATGTCATAAGAGGGTGTTCAGACATCCATAAACTCTCCATTATTCTTTCCTATAGTCTGCCCGTATTGATCCACTACCTTCACCATCCAATCCTATAGTCTTTCCCCTGACTCTTATTGGCACTTGTTGATTATATGCTATAACTCCTTCAAGTTGTAATCTCTTTTCTCCTTTAGATGACCCAATAATTCTCTGACCAAGTCATAAAGTGAAATGAAATATTCTTGGTCAGGAAGGAAAGTAGACATAGATCCTATACATCAGTGAGCTCTAAATTGTCTTTAAGCAAAAAAAGAAATTTCTAGCCACTAACAGGATATAATGAGTCAGTTCATAGCAAAGGGAATTTAGAGGAATCTGGTGCTTAAATGTGGTGTAGGAGGTCCTTTCTGTATTGTGTTGAGGCAATGATCAAAAGTCAAGTGAACTATCTTCTTTTTGCTGTTTCTATTTATCTACTTTCTCATACTCCACTTGCCATCACTGCTCTTTTCCAAGTTTGGGTCTATGTTTATTGCTTAGAAAGTTTTAATAATTGAACCACTACAGCATGCTAGGCTTGGTCATTGCTCCAGCTACCACCAGGGCTACCACAATAAATAGTCAAGCTCTAAACTTCATTTAAGAGTTATTCTGGGACCAAATTCTGGTATTATTTATTTTAAATTATTTAGTAGAAACAAGCTTTAGAAAGACTTGAGTGCAAGAGGTATATGAAGGTGTTCCTCCAGAGCAATTCCTACAAAATGTAAAACCAGTGTGTTTGGCCAGGAAGAGGAGGGACTGTGTGGTATCAAAATCCTCCAGGAGCTCTGGAAAGACTGCTGAGGAGGAAGTAAGACTTGGGGGCTCTGTTTATTTCTGGCTGAAGAAAATGCTTAGAGAGGAATTCAGCTGTGAACAGTCACTCATTCATCATCTACCAGGCAGAGGAAGTAGTATCTCACTCCTAAGAAGATTCTTAGCAGTATGTACTGACCTTATCTCCATGTCTCACTTAGCAATGTATTTATGAAAATAACCATCCCAACTTCATAAAGTGACTGGATGAATGTGATAAAAGTATTTACTAGTGTATAGGAGACACTCAGGAAAAATCTTAGTTTCCAATAAAACATGGTAGTGTTTTAGTTATTGTATTAACTATAATGAATCTGAGTAAAAGCTGCAGACTTAAAGTGGTACTTGGCCATCCCACATTTCATTAAGTAATTCCCATCAAATAATCTTAAATGATTAAATTTGATACCTATGTCTATCTAAATAAATAGATGCAATGTCAGTGAAGATTACTCCAAAAATTTCCTTTCATTAGACTTTTCTTTTTAAAGTGTGTGCATGCATGTGTATGTGTGTGTGTGTTACAGAGAGAACAAGAGAGATAGAGAAAAAGAAGAAGAGACAGAGACAAAGAGAGACATAGAGAGCTTATGTGTAGCACATTCATTTAATGTTGGTGTCCACAGAGGACAGGTGTTGCGTCTCTTGCGACCGAAGTTACACTCATTTGTGAGTTGTTTGATATGTGTGCCAAGACCTAAGCTCACCTATAAGAGAAGTAAGCACTCTTACCTGCTTAGCCATCTCGCCAGCCCCAGTGAGATTTTTCCTCTTACCCATTATCTGTCAGACATATTTATAGAATAATATTATCTTAGGATATCCTAGGACTATTTTTTAAAGTGTATTTCTAAAATTTCCTTCTTTGCTGGGCATGGTGCAACCTGCCTTTACTCCTGGCGTTCCAGAGGCAGAAGTCAGCAGATTAACGTGCGCTTGGCATCAAACTATTCTACATAGTGAGTACGAGGATAACCAAGGCAACATAGCCCGATCTCATTTTCTTTCTTCTTTTATACATTGAATTTAAGGTCTGATTCACAAGAGAATACTCCTGCCTGATATTGCTAATGGGGTCAAGAATCTCTGACTAAATAGGTTGTAGAGTCTAGGAAATATCCTCTACTATTGTTCTGTTAAATGAATATAATATTAAACTAACTTCTGTAGAGGTGTTGTTATATTTATAGATCTGTGTATCTTTCAGATTTCACCAAAGGAGCTTCCATTTTTTGCAGATGCAATATTGACACAAAGACCCACAACTGGTCAACCAGAAAAGAATACTAGATTGCTGAGTACTCAGCCCTAAATTGGACACTTATGCGTCATGCCTTCCTCCCAAGGCTAAGAGATTACCACAGAAGATGAGCAGAAAACCTGTAAGAGGAAGAGCCAGTGGACAACTGCAGGGAAACAGTGTTTTCCAGACACAACAGGATTGTTGCACATATGAATGCAGCTGCCTCTGCATGCACAGGGCTTGCAAAACTTCCGTGCAGAAAACCCAACCATGGTGGGGTATGGTATACAGGAAGTCCCCCTCTAGCTGTGGAATTATTGGCAACCGATGGCTGCTGGGGGTGGGAGAAACAGTATCTTCTTTTCTTCCCTGAGGAAATGGCACCTGAGATTCTAACAATGCTCCAACAGATAGCGCTACAAACATGTGCATACTGGTGGTACTACATGGCCTCTGTAGGGGTTAAAAACACATACAGAGCATATGAACTAGGGAAGGAATATTTGTGGTAGGGATAAAGAAATAAGGAGTGGACTTTACCCAAAGACTGTATTAAATGTGGGAACAATGGCTCAGCAGTAAGAGCACTGATTGGCCTTCCAAAGGTTCTGGGTTCAATTCCAGCACCCACACAGCACCTCACAATCACCTCTAAATCAGTTTCAAAGGAATCTTTTATCTTCTGGCTGCCATGGGCCCCAGTCTTGCATATGATACAGAGACATACTTGACAGGAAAAACACCTGTACACATAAAATAAATACATACACACATGTCAAAAACAACTTATTTGATGCTTGTATGAAATTCTGAATGAGTAAAATACTTTCTTCTTTAATGCATTTGTGCATTTATTATGTGTTTATGTGGGGGTGGAGATCATGCAATCGTAGTTATGATTAGAGGAAGGCTTATAGGCTTCAGCCCTGGTCTGCATTGTGGGTCCAGGTGATTGAGACTAGTTTCCTAAGGCTTGATGTACCATGCAGTTACTCACTGAGTCATCTCACAAGCCACATAGGGCTGCTTCCTTACAGTTGATTCCCAAACGCACTAACAAAGATGCTGATTCTGGGTTAAAGAAGAACACTGAAAATTAAGTGATCATAGAAGAATTAAACCAAGGGATAGTACAAAGAACTATTACTAATTGGCACAAAGATAAATTGAGTCATGTTTATTAAATGGAAGTAAAGCATAGATATCTCTAGAGACACATAACCTGTTGTGAATTCTGAGTCAGCCTCAGAAGCATAGAACTTATCACCATTGTTATACCTATATAAAGAAAAGGGGTTGTATGAATAGGATAAAATATATAATGCATTCTAAGTAAATATATTTTTTTCACTTTTCTTTCCCTTTTCTCTTTTAGCTCCTCCCATGTCTTCTCCCTCCAATACCTATCATGTGCCCCCTTGCTCCCAAACTGGTAGCCTCTTTCTCTTGTATTGTCATTGTTATATATATATATATATATATACATACATATATTATTCACTTCCTGTCTTTTGCTGTGAACAGATACTACAAATTTTACAAACAAAAGCACTTAATTGGGAGCTTGTTTAAACATTCAGAGTTTTAGTCCATTTTCACCAAGGCAAGGAGCATGAAGGCATGCATGGTGCTAGAGCAGTATTGAGAGCCTCATCTGGACCTGCTGGTCAAGAGATAGATGCTGGACTGGTGTGGGCTTTTGAAAGTTCCATGTCTACCTGCAGAGACTCAGTTCCTTCAGCCAGACCACACCTCTTAACCCTTTTAATCCCTATCAAATAGTGCCCCATCTATGAAGACTAAGCATTCAAATATGTATGAACTTATGGAGGTCATTCTTACCCAAACGACCACACGTCTTCAAGAGCACATGGAAGTGCGATAGTATAGACTCTCAAGCATCCACTTAGTGATATACTTCTTCAACAAGGCTGCTTCCCTGAACCTCCACAGACAGTGCCACCCACTCGGTACCAAGTGCTAAAGTACCTGAGCATCTGAGGGCATTCTCAGCTACTCTCCTCAAGTACTCACACCTGTCATAGTTAATAATGCATTATTACTAAGCAGCTGGAAAGAGCAAAAAAAAAAAGGCTAATGCCAGCAATGCTGACAAAGATGAGAGACAACATTTCATGGGGACCAACTAACCGAAGTTTCAGTCTCAAAAATTGGCTCAGAAAGACAGTGCTTATGACAATCCCTGGAATTGGCTTCAAAAACCATCACAGTCAAACTGTAAACCTGTAGTCATGAGAGATGCTTAGTGGCTGGCCTTTTACCCAATCCTTTTCTGTCATCTATGGTACCACTCCTTTTTATTTCTTTTAGAAAAACATTAACACTCGCCCCCTATTTTTTTTAATGACAGGCAGTGCAAGGACTTGGCATTTCTTCAAGATTTGTTGACATTGAGCTGAATTGGATAATACATTCATTATTTATAGGCCTGCTCACATAATAGGAAAATGTTTCTCTTCTTTCTTTTTTAAATCAGCTTCACAATAAAAGTATTTAATTAATGGCATGTTCGAGACTTAAATAAAGATTTACTTGTTTTATGGGTTTGCAGATTCATTCGGCGCTTTCTTTCCAGATGCTGACATGGACTGTTAGTATTCATTTGCTTTTTTAGAAGCTACCATACATTTGGATGTTTTTCTGAAGCAGCTCAGCAATCTCTTAAGCAAAGGACTTGATGTCTTCAGCATTTTACCCATTACACACAGACCTTCTCAGAGTAATGTCAGGCTCTCAAAAGAGGTGTTAGGTAAATAAGCCCTGACTCCCTGGAATATTTAATGTGATGCTATACATACATAGAAAGTAAAATTTGATTTTAGGTTTTTTCACAGTACATTTAAAAATGAACATTCCTTTATTTTTGATTGAGAGCAAGACCCAGTATTTTTTTTGAAAATATCGGTTCCCAGATTTAGTGTCTTGTGTTTAACTAGCGACTTTCATTTTTTTTTTAAATCGAGGATCCACTTTCCTGCATTCCTATTTTCTTTATAATTTTTCTTTTCTTTCCCTCGTGTGTGTGTGTGTGTGTGTGTGTGTGTGTGTGTGTTTGGAAGAAGAGGCATAGAATGTCAAGGAGAAAGGGTCCTTGGAAGAATCCTTTGATTTTAGTTGTTCACTGTTGGCTCTTTTTCATGAATTTAGGGTGGGATTTCCTTGCTATCTTTCAACACTGAAGTTCCCCAGACCTGGAACTGTACCAGATTCTAACACCTGAGACAACTTTACTACTTAAATGTCCTGCCAAGCATTGTTAACAGCCAAAACAGATTTTTTTATGGTTGCACTTGTACATATAATATATTTATCTTTCAGAATTATCCCTGACATAAAAATGTTTAACTACAGAACAGTATGGTACCATAGAAATTAAGAATGAAATGTTTCCAAATAAAAATTAAACATTCTACTGTATTTCATACAAGGAACTAACATGAAATAATAGCCTTGTGTATGATGAACAAAATATAAACCAAAATTTTCTTTTATCTTTTGCAATTTACAAAAATATATATGCACACAATCTTGCTAATTTAAAATAGTGGAAAAAGTATTGAAAAACGAATAATAATTAGCAGTTTTAAGTATTTCCCTTTGTTTTGGAGAAATGGAGGAACCTTGTGCACATACTGGTCAGTCAGAACATGAATGACAGGTTTTTTTTCTTACCTTCTGTGAATTTGCAAATGATCCATAAAAATTAATCTTTTTGACATGGTCTCATTCTATAGCGAGTCAAGCAAAATTTGTGAATTTATTTCAGTCTGTCTTCACTCAGAGTTAAACATATTCTATTGATTTCAACTTACAAATGTCTTTCACATGAAGCAACTGAAACACAAATAATTAGGAAAATTCCTTAACTTCGTAATAGGTATGCCAGACTCATGAATACTCATTTTAACAGTGCACTTTAGAAATTACTGCAATTTCCATGTCTTTTTCTTTGAGTCAATTCTGTCAGTCTTTAAATTCTCTATCTGATTAAATACCTTTAATCACAAATAAAACATTCTATGTGGTTTCATAGAATGGTAAGGTTAAAAATAAAAAGTTTACAATAACTTTATTGCTACTATTACACACACACACAAACACACACACAAACACACACACACACACACACACACACACAGTGTTACTCTCCTTATGCAGCCCAGGCTGCCCTCAAACTTGTGAAGAGTCTGTTGCCTCCATATCCTAAGTGTTAAGATTGTAGGTATAAGCCAGCACACAAGCTCCATTTTTAAGGGTTTTAATTTTAATTTTTCAATTTTTGCATCACTAAACTAAAGCTGCATCTCAGGGCTTGACAATGCCAGGAGAGTAGGCTCTCATTTAGCTACATCTCAATCCCTTAATCTCTATTTAACTGCAGAAATATATGGTGCCATCGGGAATGAAATGTGCCTAAAGCAAAATTAAGCATTCTAATAAATTTCAAACAAGGAACTAACATAAACAGACTGGTGAGATGCCTCATCAAATAAGACTGCCTGCCACCAAGCCTGATATTTTGAATTCAATCTCTGGGATTCACAAGGTAGAAGCGGAAAACTGACTTTCACACATTGCCTTTTGACCTTCATCTGTATGCCATGGCACGATTCTTATCCATAACAAAAATAAAGAATGCATACTGAAAGTATGTTTACTTATATCATATATGCATGTGCATGTTATACACATGCACACATACACACATGCATATACCTGTTTTTAGGTAACATATAACTATATACTCTATACTAGCCTGGAACTTGGCAATGTGTCCCAGGATGGTGGTCTCGAACTCAAGACCACCTGTTTCACCTTCCCAAGCACATACAGTACTTTTATATATGCCACATTTAGCATTGTTTATTTTTAAATTCATCAGTAACTCCAGCAATTATTCAGAATTAGGACCAAAGATGATTACTTTTCCCGGGTAAGAATATTTTGTCATTGACATTGTTTAGATGATAATTGACCGCTTCGACTATGTTTTAAAATTCTCCAGAGTGAATCACTCTTACACATCATTGTTAGCATATGGAACACTCTGCTGTTCACCACTGGTAGCCAGCCACAGCTCGTTACCTCTGGGTCCTCATCCCCCATCATCTGAGAGCACTTTCATAAGCGTCATGTTCTTGTATCATAGTGTAAATACACCAGGAATAATAAATTCCGCTTGAAGATGTTCTTTCTATCTCTTGGTGATTTGGAGAACCTGGTAACCATGGATGAAGGATGTGGGGAATTTTAATGTTTCAGTAAATGAAAGAAAAAATGTATCTGAGGTAGATAGAAAATGACATAACAACAATAGGCTAGAAAGCCTGGGCTGCTCCCCCTCATTCGGTTAGAAATTAGAATAAACAACTGCAGAGGTTGATGTAGCCTGCTGGCTTTTAATGAATCTGGAGAAATAGACAGAAGTGTGAAAGTTAGTGAGCTACATGGGCAAATTTCACAGTTCACACTTTGGCAGTAAGCGTAGGTCCCACCTTAAGTCTATCTTTCTGTTTCAGCACACATAAACAATAGACACAGGAAGGCATGATTTGGAGGAGGCAGGAATAATTGAATATAAATAGTGTTTTTTTCTAAAATAAATGAAAAAGTAAACATATATGTATATACATATATGTGCACATACATACATGTGTGTGTGTGTGTTAGGATGGTGCACTGAAAAGGCAAGCAGTTGAAGAGGAGGAATTTTGAGTTCTTGAGACATTTATTCAATACTTGACTCTATTCACCCATTTCAGCAAAACAGCACAGCTATTGTATTGTTGGGCATCGCGTCACACACTGAAAAGAGTATCTAACAGTGATACTAATATGTATGCTTTTGTGTACAAAGTTCTGGGCTTCAGTACGTCAGAGACATAGAAATTTGTCGGCCAATCTTTTCCCCAGTTTATAGTATGACACCTCCAAAACATCCTGGAAAGATCATGAGTTACAGTGCAGCTAGGAAGCTTTCGGATATCTTAGTTTCTATAGTCGTTGTTCGTAGCTGTGTTTGTGGAGGTAAAACTTAAGTTATGGTCTTTATGAATGCCTTATTTTCCAAGATTCATTTTAGTTTCTTTATGTGCATGTTTGTGTCTGTGTGAATGCCTATGTATGTGGACAGGGTTCAGCAGAGACTAGAAGAGAAATTCCGAGCCTCTGAAGTTGCAGTTACAGGTGGCTGGGAGGTTCCTAAATTGAGTGCTGGGGATTAAATGCTGGTTACCCAGTAGGCCACATAGCACTCTTAGCTCCGAGCCACCTTTACAGTCCCATCATTGTTAATCTTTTAAATGAGGGTTGACAACATAGAGTCTAAGTCAAGAATGTACAACTGATTGAAACAATTGAACATTCTAAAAAAATTTTGTACATGGGCTTGATAAAATAGAGTTAGGCAAAGGAACATATCTTGTAGTGTGGACATGATTTGCTATGCTTAAAGGGGCTATTTTCTCAGAGGAATGATGTCTCCTTTTGGGGTAATTTTGATGTACCCACTTGCCCTAGCACAGTATGAATGAGATGAAGACAATTAACTAGGAATTTTTCAGGCAATATTCGCCTTTGTTTCTTTTTTATTTTTGAGGTTGTAATATAGTTACATTATTTCCTCCTTCATTGTCCTCCTTCCAGGTCCTTCCATATATACTTCCTTGCTCTCTTTCAAATTCTTAGCCTCTTTTTCATTCATTGTTGTCACATATACATATATGTGATATACATGCATACACCCAAGCAAACACACACACAGAAATGTTACCAAATATAACCTGCTCAGTCTGTGTGATGCTGCGTGTATGTTTGTTTTCAGGACTGACCATTTGGTATTGGATAACCAATTGCGCTCTTCCCTAAAGAAGACACCTCTGCTCAGAGTGCCCACTGTGAGCATTCTTCTGTTGCCTGTAGTACTTCGTGTAGGGTTGCAGCCTCCTAGGCTTTCCCATCCACTTTACAAACTTTGTTGCTGTTCTTTTTCAGCAAGTCCTGTTCAGGAGGTCATGTGTTGAGACTTTACAGGTCTAACTACGGATATTACTAGGAGAGACAATCTCACAGCAAGCACCCTGATCCCCTGGCTCTTATGATCCCTCTGCTAGACCTCCGGTCTTCTGCGATGCTCCCAGAATCTTAGTACAGAAGTTGTTTTGTTGATGTATCAATTTGAACTATGGTCCAAAGCTCTGCATTTTAATTGGTTGTAGTTTTCTACAATGGTCTATTGCAAAGAGAAATCTCCTTGATGATGGTTGAAGATTACACTTACCTGTGTGTATAAGGACAAATATTTAGAGTGTAGTTAGGGCATACAATGGTTTAGTAAAGTGGCAATTTAAAGTTCTGTCCAAGATCCGTGAGTTCAGTAGCCCTACGTAGTTGGCCGAGTTTTCAGTACTAGGCATGAATTTCCTCTTGTTGAAGTTTCCTAAGTCCTACTAGAGAGCTGTTGTTTATTGTCAAGGTATGCATGCCACAAAAGAATAGATTTTTATTTATTGTTTGAGAATTTCCTATTATATTTTGATCATATTCACCCCCTAAACTCCTCTTTTTTACCCACACATTTCTGTGTCCTTATTTTCCTGGAAGTAGATTCCCCTCCATCACTTAATTATTCAGTAATCACTGGTAAACATATTCCAAGTGGCAGATATCTACCATTGCTCTGGGATGGAGTATGTGTGGTTGGCTACTGCAAGCCTGAATTCTGACAGGGAAACATGAGAACTTTCACCAGTTGCTATTATAAAGAATAGCTCTTTTGATCTCCTTCATGGTCTACAGGTTTACAGCTGGTGTATTAGATACACATGCCAGGAAAAATTGTCCCTATTCATAGCACTGTGGCTCTGAACTAATCCTGTTAGTTCACTTCACAGGTACCAGGAACAAGGTGCCATATAATAGTGACCAAAATATGGCTAGGCTATAAGGATTTGCTTTGAAAACCAATGTCGGTGTTTCGATATCTATGGGAACATCTCATTGTTCTACCAGGAAAATGAAGACCAAATGCCCCAAGGAAACAGTCTGAATTTAACAGGCAATCTATAAATGTAACAATTGTTTCCTGCCCAGATTACATTGTTTCAGGTACTAATTTGATAGAACCTACAAGATGCTACATGGTGACTAGCCTGCCCTGTGAAAGCCTGCTCTTTTCTAGAGCATTCTAAAAATACTAGAAAATAAATATTTTCCTTCTGCTAAAGTTACTGGACTATGCAGACACTGGGGAACTTCTCAAAATTCTTGCTTCAGCACTTACTTAGAGAGATTAGAGGAACTTAGGCATGGTAGGGGTTGATTAGGAGTTTCAAAATCTTTGTGTAGGTCAGATCTCTGTAATCTGTTCTATTTGAATTTATCCCAGACTATGTGTATGGAAACTAAATATAATGAGCATTGTTCTTAGCAAGAATCCATGCTGGAATAAATATATTCTGAGAATGCAAGATATGGAATAATTACTTCAGTTAGTAACATCCTGTCATTATAATTAAAATTTCATAAGAGAATAAATCTTAAATATTTTACTCTCAGAAAAAACAGTAGTAATTATGTAAACTAGTGAATGTGTCAATTTTGTTGTGATAATTTATATTTAATAGGCATATACACTAAGTGGGGCAGAGGCAGGCAGATCTCTGTGTTTTCAAGGCCAGGCATGTCTTCAGAATAAGTTTAATGACAGATACAGTCAGGGCTACATAGAGAAACCTTGTCTCCAAAACACGCACACACAAAATAGGCAAGTCAAATCACCATGCTTGTACTTTAGGTATATACAATTATATTTTTTAATTATAATTTGACAAAGCTGGGAAAGAAACAGAGAATTTATAACATGGTAATGAGATGTGACTAAAAATGATGGGCTCTAATGAATACCAGAAGTTTGAATCTAGGTGAGGAAAACCTCCCATGGAGCCTCCAAGTACACTATTTCAATACTTTGATTTCAAACCTAGAGACTCCAGACCATGTGGATAAACTTCTCTGTGTTTTCAGTCACAAGTTAGTAAGAGCTTCTTGATGTAAGCACAGAAGCTTGATTTTACTGACATCAGGCTGTGTTTTATTTATGAATACATTTTTTTTCCTAAAATGGTATGTGCTTGTTAGTTTTACATCAGCTTTACACAAGCTAACATCATTGTAGAAGAATAAGCCCCATGGGGAAATACTTCCATAAAATTTAGCTGTTGGGCATTTTCTAAGTTAGTGATTGATGATTGAGGGGCCAGTCCAATGTTTATGGGGCCACCTCAGGCAGGTGGTGCTGGGTTCTATAATAAAGCTGGCAAAACAAGACATGTGGAGCAAGTCAGTAAGCAGGACACCTTTATCAACTCTGCATTAGCTCCTGGCTCTGGGTTTCTGCCTTGTTTAAGTTCCTGTCCTGACTTCCTTCAATGATGGCCTACAATGTAAAAGTGTAAGCCAAATAAACCCTATCCTCCCCAACTTGTTTTTTGCTCATGATATTTGATCACAACAATAGAAAGAAAAACTAAAACATTTATCATGGAAACTGTAGATCCAGGTCATATCTAGAAGACTGCAAAGCCAATGTTAACTTTTAATGAGGAGAACTTGATATAACTTTTCATTATTGTATTCTTGCCTTTTGCACAATAATACAGAGTTTAAAAAAATAAGCCAACTAAGATAAAAAAGAACTTCAGTTAGTGTTGACTGAAGTTTCTGACCTGCCCAGTTCCTGCTGTTGTTAAGTCCCAAAGAAATCACACAGAGGTCTACATTAATTAATTAATTAAGCTGATTGGTCTAGTATCTCAGGCTTCTTATTAACTCTTATAACTTATATTAGCCCATAATTCTTGTCTGTGTTAGCCACATGGCTTGGTACCTTTTTCAGTGATGCAGTCACATCTTGTCTCTTCTGTGGCTGGGTCACGACTGCAAAATGAGATTTCCTCTACCCAGAATCCTCCTGATCTTGTTGTCCTGCCTCTAGTTCCTGTGTGACTACTGGACAATCAGCATTTTATTAAAATACAACTGACAGGGTGCAAACCATTGTTCCACAGCAAGTTAGGACAGAAAGAAGGGGCATTGGAAGGGAGAGATGTTTCTTACATTTTTGGTCTATGTATGTATGTATGTATGTATGTATGTATGTATGTATGTATGTATGTATGTATGTATGTATGTATGTATGTATGTATGTATCTATCTATCTATCTATCATCTATCTATCTATCTATCTATTTATCTATCTATCTATAATCTATCTAATCTGCCTTTCTATCATCTGTCTATTTTATCTGTCTATCTATTTATTTACTCTGCCTGAAAAATCATTTCAGTATGCTTGCTCTGTGCCAGATGCTTGTCTAAGCATTGTGTACTAGCATTGAGCAAAGCAAAAGAGAAACAGATCCCTTGTGTATCTTATGTTCAAGTAAAGGAACATGAGATAGTGACCTGATTTGAGTTTGAACTATGGAATTAAACTTTTTTTGTGAAAAGTTTGAATTGTACTCAGGGACATGATGCTTTTAAACTATATGGTCAATGTGAAAATGTGTTTTAGGAAGGAATACATGCGGTTTTTTGCTGTGTCCAGGTTTGAGAGTGAGACTCACCTTGCCATATGTGGAAGTTTGGAAGTAAAAGTGTGAAGAGCAATGTTATTATGAGCTGTCTCTTAAATTCTGTTGATGGAGCTGAAAACGGAGTATCTGAAATACACCTGGAGCATAGAGGAAGCCCTTAAAGGAGATGGCTCTTTCCTCTGGATATGGTTGACTCAGCAGCTCTTTTTCTCTAGCTTATACCCACAACACATGAATTGTAAGAGTTACCCCATCCTTATCAGATGATGTGCCTCTGGCCCAGGAATGTGTCTGTGGAATGATATTTGGCCAGGTACACAGGGCCCGAGGGCCAACAGGCCCTTGCTGGCCTAAACTGGATTAAATCAGCTATCTGAGCATTCACTATGGTAACTTCCTCATGAGCCAATCTAGGTCTGCCAAGGAGCCCCAGCAACAACTGCTGAGACATGAGATAAGATGACTTAAACCAGTCTCCAGAAAACACCAAAGATGACCTGATGCCAGTGCTGCTACTGCCTCTTCCTAGGTCCAGTGGAGGGCACAGAAAGCTTTCCCCCTTCCTGAGTAAACTGAGCTTACTGCACTCAGTCTGTCTCCCAGTTTCTATGATGTGAGCTTACACCTACTCATCCCCTACCACACAGGGCAGCTGGACAGGAAAAAGCAACATATGTTGTCTCCAATTATGTGGTTAATATAATTTAACATTTACTTTTAAGTTAAGGAATCTTCTCCCATAGTTTCCAAACAAAATGGCCCCTGGAAGAATAATGATGCTATTAGTGTAGCTGGTTATCAGGATACACTTGGGAAACAACCTTAGTTACTGGAAATTGTCCAGTCAATGAACAAAAGGACTGAGTCAACTGCTGAAAATCAACTGGACTCAGTTCGCAAAGACAACAGCATAATCAAGTGGCAGAGTAGATCCTTACCAACATTTTCTTGAAGACTTTTAATCATCTCAACCATGTTCTGGAACAGATTTGCCATTGACTGTTATGTGGTCCATTTCATATAATATTGCAAGAACATGGCAGCCACATGTAGAATGCTAGGAAGTGTGACTTTAGAACAGACAAAATGGATCAGAGAGCTAATGGGAGTGCTTCAGCAAGCATAGAAATTTTTCACTTAGACTGAGATTCAGGCCCTTGACCTAAGGCTAGATAAGCTATGATGATACACTAACCTTCTCAAAACCTGTATGTCACTCTGTGCTTCAGTCCATTTCCATAAGGTAATGTATTGATGTAGGAGGGTCATCTGTCTATGTGTTACTTTCATTGGTTAAT
>LOEQ01006252.1:109246-132163 GCA_001685075.1 Bramus lutescens | reverse complement strand
AATGGGAGGAGGGGAGGAGGTGGAAATTTTTAATAAAAATAAAAAAATAAAAAATAAAAAGGAGAGTAGTTGGACGTTGCCCTTCTGAGAATAATTTAGGTTTTCTGGGTCCCAGAACTTTAAATGAGGGAGAACTTGACTTGTCACTAGTAACATTTTTTTTAACTAAAAAGCATAAATTTTGGCTTAAATATGACAAGGTGTCATATTGTGTTTAATCTGCTTGTATGAGGCGCTCTATGCTCTTCAAAAATTATTGATTTGGGCAAAAGTGATGGATGTCTACAACTGATAATCAAAAGATTGGTTATATATTAAATGTGTGACTCATTTTGATATATCAAAACACAGCACCAGCCTGTTTACACTTTGAATTATTTTTGTACAAATGCTACATATGCCACATATATCATCATTAAATATCCTGGATGAAAAAGAAATAAGGGCAATAGAGGATTTACTTATCAAATTTATCTCTTAAAGGTGACTGAGTGGTGCTACTTTCCTCCAGAGCAGGGGTTCTGATCTTTCAAGATTACAGTGCCATTTGTGGATATTATGTATTTATATGATGATTTAATGGGCTGGTACAGATGGTTTTAAGTTTGGATTTCATTGGCTACAATCAGGAGCCTCATTTAGAACTCCCCATGTTGATGATCTTAGTGTATAGTTCTGGAAAGAACTGCAGAGCACATACAATACATGCCGTTACGTTTTAAAATGAGAAGCATGGCTTCAGACTTTTGGTGAATCCCTGAACTCTTGATGAAGTGGGAGCCAGAACTTGTAGCAAAAACTTTTGAAAATCGAATCGCATTTTAGACTTCTCCATTTCCATCCTACTTTGATTTCATAATAGAAACAGAAAGCATTAGTCAACAAGTCAAGACACTCATGACTACTTGAAGACTATGGATATTTTATTCCTTCCTTGAACTCTGAGAGAAAGAAACTTTGTAGGTGACTTCCCTAGAACATGTTCGAGGGAAGATTGTCACTTCCCCCTTTAGAAGAAAAGAGTTAGGTAGATTTGATTGTTCCTGTTTTTGCAAACACTAACAATATAAACTGCAAAGTGGCCTCATGTACCTGCTGATTGACCACTGAGAGGGAAGCACAGAATTTACACAGGGAAGTTCAATTTTTTATTTTGGTCACAGAATTCCATTGATTTTTCTGGTATTCTTTCCAATAATTTTAAGTCTAGTTTTTGAATGACTGGGAAATATAAACTGTAGCATTTAATTAAAAACTAATGATGTGACCATCATTTTTAAACAGCATGGATGTCCTCTAACTAATTCTGAGAAAGTCTTTACATGCTGAGGAATTACTTGCTGAGTATGTAGGAAAAAATGAATTACCAGAATATGGACATTGAAATTTCGAAGAGCAGGATTCATTCTTGTGTTGCCAATCCTTTTCAGGCCGTAAAGTCACACTGAAGGAATCTTCCTACCAGAGAGTTCCTCTTAGCCCATTGTGATTGACTATTGCTCATCTATAAGCATGTTCCCAGAAGCTGCTCTGCTGAAAGATTTGTATCTTAGAAGTGCAAGCCACGGAACTCACTGCTTTCTTTCCACTTTAAAGTTTGCTCATTGGGGATTACTCACAAAGAATGAGAAACGTACTGCAGGTAAACCTCACATTATTTGTGGCCTGAAACCTACATTGCAGCATCAAAACTTGATGTAACAAATACATTTTAGAGGAATGAAGACATCAGCAAAATGCCCTAGAGGATAATAAAATCCTAGGATGTAGAAGAGCGTGTAGATGAGATGATGGATCTGTGACCTGCAAAGCAGACACTATAAATTTTAGCTATCAACATCATGGTGAGAACAGCTCTCCTTCCCTAACGAGCTTGGTGCCCTCTAACGAAATGGCTGGTCCTCTAGCCCATCAAGCCGTGTAAAGACTCTGAAAATCTAGTTCAGTGGAAGTAACTCACCCGTGAGGCAGAAGGACCTCCTGGGAAAGCATAAAGGGATGCATTTGAGCTAAAGAATCTCAAAAGGCCATTATAGGAAGAGAAGAGGGAGCTGGAATTGGAACTGCGGAAATAGTACACAAAGGAGCTGTGAGGTGCCCTTAAAGGACTGTATAGGTGGTGAGTGTTGCTCTGAGTGTGACTGTAACACACAATACAGGACATAGGTATGTACGAAAGGGATACATTGTATGACTTCAGTACATCCAATATTTGTCAGGGTGAAATATTTTAAAATAAAAAATTCTCATGTGACTTAAAATTCATAATGTAGATAGGATTATTCTCAATAAACTGACTTTTATTTTCAATAAACTGATTACTTCAATAAAATATTGAAATAACTGGCCATTTCAATAAAAACAGACCTTCCAATCAATAATTAATCTGCCAGATGAATCCTTTATTCCAGTCAGCTTTTATTTTATCTCACCTGGAATAATCTTGTAAGAAACTAAAAACTGCTCCTTAAAAATCACTTTAAGATTTCATGAGAAAGATAAAAGAATTTGACATCGTCAACCAAAACCTCATATTATATCATATTTACATGTCAGAGTGCTAAAAGAATTTTAAATACTTAATTTATAAAAAAATGAAAAGCTCCTATATTGAAATAATGAAAATGAAAATGACCAAAATGTTGAGGTCACATGTTTATCTTCCTGGTATTATTGCATTTCACACCTTAATTTTATGTTTATTTTTCTCAAACATAAGACTTTCTACATGTATTTGCTGTAACATATATTATTATTGTTATGCAGAATGTACCTGCGAAACATTTCACTCTTGGCATGTTTAAATAAATGACTATCCAGCTTTCTGCTTTGGAACAGACTCATTCTCCGATGTTGATTTCTCTCTTTGTGTCAGATGAGGGAGTTATGCCCATGCAGATGTGTGTCCAGTTACCTAGTCCTTTTCACCTCCTTCCTGAGCAGAGTTCAATGGACTGTCCACAAAGGGCTTGTTTATTGCTATTCTGCCATATGAAACCATTACCTGTTTTTGTTATTTCTAATTGGTTTATAGCTTATACATATATAATGTATGCCATACATGCATATAATACTTGATAATTATATTTATAATTATTTATTATAATAAAATATTAAAATAATTACATATAATTGTTATATAATGTATATCACATATACTATACAAAATATCTTTATTATAGTCCACATGTGTTATATTTAGCACATGTAATATTTAAATATTATATACACACTTATTATATGTGGTACATAAATATATTTTTAGATATTCATATGTGTATGAAAATAAATAATATAAACATAAATAAACTAATGGTACATATAAATATGTGTATAATATAGGCTATAAATGTGTATTATATACTATATATGTAACTTTTGTAAAATTTTGTGAGATATACATGCCTAGACTGTCCTTATTTCTAGAAGTGTAATTATGTAAATGCAAGATGCACATACCTTCACGTCAAGGGGATAATATCTCCTTTCTACAAGACATTAAGAAACTACCCTAACCAGCAATAATTTATACCATCTTTCAACCTCACTAGACTTGAGTTTTAATTCTTCATATGTGCCAAGTTGATGCATGTAAATTGCCACATTATTTTTATTTTTTAATTTTTAGATTTATTTTATTATTATTATTATTATTATTATTATTATTAAAAATTTCCATCTCCNTCCTCCCAAGTCCCTCCCCCTCCCCCTCCCCCTCCATTTCCAGTTCAAAGAGCAGTCAATTGAGTTCCCATTGCTGCAAATTCCTTTCTGTATTCACTCAATTCACTCATCTGCTTCTCCTTGTTATTCGTAAAGGCTCTTGGTCTCATTTGTAGACGATTGGAATTTTAGTTTACTCGCTTTTTTGTAAGAATGCTGTGTGTTCTCTTGGTGTTCTAAACTCTGGTGTAAATGAAATGGAGGGAAATGGCGCCATTTGTGACTTGGAGTGTGTTTCTGTGTTCATCACACTTCCTTGAATCATCGAAATATGAGATAATATTTGGTCTGTAGTAAGATAAGTCATTCACAAGGATTTTCTTGGTTACATTTGGCTACTTGCTTTCTAGCCTATTACTTAACTATTTCATTCCTCTTGGCCTACCAACCTATATGCGCAGAGATCAAGTTTTAATTTGCATTCTGCCAGAAGCTAATCTAACTCTCAGTAGTGAAATTAGGCAAGTCAGGCTCCTTTTGTATTGCATTTCTTTCCACAGTCCCAATATTCCTACCAAGGAGAAAAGTTCCATTCTATTCAGGCACTCCTAGTCCTCCCATGTTGATGGAATATGATACAGAATGAGACTCCTGAACGGACAGATGCCAGCAGAGGGTCATCAATGGATTTAATGGAATGACTCTGGGCATATCTACCCCACTCCAGGGCAAGTCTAATTCGCAGCAGTAGTTGACAAACACAAAATGTACTTCATCTTCATGGTGTGTGCGTGTGTATGTATGAGAGTGTATGGGTATATGTGGGTTTGTATGTGAATGTGAGTATGTGTGTGTGTGTTTGCATATGCATCTGTGCTGTTTTGCTTTGTTTTAAGAGAAAGGAAGAACATGAAATATGGTGGGAAGGAGGAGGACCTGGGAGGAGTTGGGGGAGGAGGAGAAAAGAATATGAACAAAATATATTGTATAATATTTAAAAAGGGAATTGAGTATTTGCTATTGCTGTTTTCCTTTTGTTATTCCTAGATTATCATTAGACATTGTCCCGACCATACAAAATAATATAAGCACAACATTGGTGAATTTATGAGTTAATGGGTCTTGATTCCATAAGGCTGTTGGGAACTAATGTTTGTATCTATTCATAAATGAGGCAGAAGACACCACAACTGTCCTGAAACTAGAGTCTAAACATTGCTTTATATCATGAAGCAATATAAAGTGGTAAGGACAGTGTTTCACCAGGTCTTAAAGTGGTGAAACACTGTCCTTACCACTTGAAAGCCCAGAGTCAAAACTCTGGGTCTCTAGGAAATACAAAGAAGAGGAAGTCTTTGAGGTTGAGATGCTGCATAGACACAGTGTGGCTTCACTTACCATTTCACTATCTCCAATGCTTCATTAAGTTGGCTTTTGAATGGGGAATGGACTCCCTGAAACTGCTCCATTCAGTCCAGTCAGGACAGAACTAAGAATAGGGAACTCAAGATGATTTCATCAGTAAAGCCATCAGCAGCTATGTTTGTGAAAGGCTCTCTCGTAGTCCCAGACTACCCCATAGAGCTCAACTTCTCATAAGTTTTGTATATGGCTAGCTGAGCCAGCTGTCCCAATAGCATTATTCTTTGTATAGGAAAGGGAGCTACCGACAATTGTTCCTATACATTAAGTGGAACAGAGCACTGAAGATTGTTCATCGAGTAAAAGCAAAGAATCTTTGTAGAAAGATATAGTTAAAACAAGCACGTGAATAGAAGGAATGGCATTTTTAATTTTTTTTTAAGATTTAGGATTTTTCATTGATTTTTATTGAATTATACATTTTACTCTGCTCCTCTCCCTGCCTCTTACCTCTCCTTCAACCCTCTCCCATGGTCCCCATGTTCCCAGTTTTTTCAGGAGATCTTGTCTTTTTCTACTTCGCATATACATTAGATGCCTGTATGACTCTCTCTTAGGGTCTTCGTTGTTGTCTAGGTTCTCTGGAATTGTGAATTGTAGGTTGTTTATCTTTGATTTATGTATAAAAGACACTTATCAATGAGTACATCTTTCTTGGTCTGGGTTACCTCAATCAATATGATGTTTTCTAGATCTATCCATTTGCTTGCAAATTTCAAGATGTCATTTTTTCTGCTGTATAGTACTTCATTGTATAAATGTTTGAGGTGGTCAAGGTAGATGAAAATTCTTGGCAAAGGAAGCAGCCTATGCCAAGCTGAGTGGCAAAGTAAAATGAAATTGGAAGCAACTTAGCAGGAGTAGTTGAATATGAGCTGATGAGAAGACCACAGGCACTTACTGACATACATTTAGGCTATATACGAAGGGCAAGTTGTTAAAGTGTTTATATACAACATTCATACGTTACGTGCATTTGCAAAAGTTGACTTCATGTGGTTTAAAAATGAATATGAATGAGGGGTAGTGTAGGATATATAATAATGCAGTTTAAGGTGGGGAAACAGATACCTTAGATTACCCAGATAAATAGATGGAGGTATCATGGGGTTTGAGAAAATTACCCACTCTTGCTGTGTTTTATGATGGTGGGAGATAGTTTTGAGACAAAGAAGGCATATAGCCTGTAGAAATGGGAAAGTCAAGGGGACAAACCCACTTAATAAAGCCTGAAGAAAGGAGTAACAGTACAAGAACCTTGATTTTCAATCATGTGAAGCCCATGTTAGACTTGTAATATACGCAACTGTTAGAAAATAAATTTGCATTGTTTTAAGCCACTGAGATTGTGATAACTTATTTCAACAGCCAGAGACAACTAACACAGATGACTACCCTGCTGACAGAGAGATAAATGAAGAAGCCACGGTAATCTGTATCAAAGAGTATATTTCATGGAAGGTGGTCATTCATTCTGACAAATATATAGTTTCCCTAGAAAGAGTAAATATAGATAGAATTTGCCCTAATGATTAAATCTTCCAGAAGGACATGAAACATAATTTTCTTTGAACAAAGATGAATTATATATTGAAGTCCATATCTTTCAATGAAAAGCAATGTCCCTTTGTTTCCAGGATGAATGGAGCAAAGGAAAATACTTGGCAAGTTCTCTAGACCTTAAAGCCCAGAGGAAAATCCCTCTTGTTAAATTAGTATGCTATTTAACTGATATTTAAAGAATACAATTTCAATTTAACTCTTCTTTTTGTTTTGTTTTTGTTTTTCAAGATAGGGTTTCTGTGTAACTTTGGAGTCAATTCTGGAACTGGTTGACCTTGAATTCACAGAGACCGGCCTGCCTCTGCTTCCCAAGTGCTGGGATTAAAGGCATGCACCACCACTGCCTGGCTTTCAATTAACTCTTAATCACTGTTACTATCAGCTTATAATCAGTGTCTAAAGGATGGCATTTTCTCATACCCTGACTTTATTGGATCTTCTGTGGAGTTTCTTTTGCTGTAGGTCACTGGTTGCCAATTTAGTTCTTTCAAAGTCTATTTTATTGACTGAACTTACAAAGCCTAAGGGAGAAAAAAATAACAATTCTGAAAACTTGGATTCTATTCTTCGCTTTCTTATATAGTCTCTTTAGCATGGGTGCTGGCCCCTCACTGTGTGTTTCTTCCTCCGTGAAATAAAAAAGAGTTATAAGCTTTCTTGTGTGTTGGTTATGAGGAATCAAAGTTAAGATTGTTCAGTATAGCAGGCTGACATGTTGTCTTGCACATGTAATAAGTTTTCAGCAATACATACTGATCACCACTATAATATACTTTCATTTAAAAGCGCACAAAATGCCAACTACAAGGTCAATGTGCACCTCACCTGTCACTCAGAGTTTTGTATTATCTGTGTGAGGCATGCTTCCTCTCACTACTCAACTGTATATTGCAGTGCCCGCCTATACTACATGACAGTGTGGCACTACTCCTGTATTGTGGTGCCTGCACTACAGGGCCATTCACAAACCTCAGGCAAGGGGCTAGAGATTGAAACACACAAAGACACACAGAGACAGCACAGACAGAGACACACACCTCTAGTCACTGGTAAAGAAGCCCTTTGTTGAATAGCTCCATGGAGGCTTATATACCCAAAACAGTCAGGTGGGCCAGCAGGTGAAAACCTCATCTCCTGATCCTCAATCAAGGACAAGGCAACACGTGCTCAGGAAGCAGAGCTGGACACAGCTTTCAGTAGCTCGAATCAAAAAGCCAAGTAAAGGTCACTAGTAGGGGAGATCAGCTGGAGGCCAGGACTCCAAATGGTTCCAAACAGTATACTTCTTTATAGCTGAGACTACATGGTTCTGGTTTGCTGGGATAACCAAAATAGTGGACTGAACACTTCGGATATTGGTATAAAAGGTGAAATGAAGGGGTAACAACATCCCAAGCCAAGATGCTTGGACTTTGTGTTTTGGATTTAAAGATGGTAAGCATTTCAAAAACAAACTAAGAGAAAATTTAACTAGAAAAACACTATATTATCAAAGAAGGGGTAGGTTTGATAAAATGTGGAAGTTCTTGTAAGAAGAAGAGATGGAGCACATAGCTGATAGATTCCAGAAGGAATTCAGTGTCTCCTTCCACACTTCTGGTATGAGGGGTCAATGTCCATCTGACACTCTCTTATGTTGGTCTCAGTATTCATTATAAGCTAGGAAAGGTAAGATGCTGGAGATCATTAGGTTAGGAGAAAACCAGCAGTCCACCCTCTGGGACCCTCTGCTACTCTGTGCTAGAGGATCCTTACTGGGCTAAATCTAGAGGTCCTAAAAGAGAAAAGTGTTGATTAATGACAGATGTAGATCAGTTATTATATAAACAGAAAAGTAATTATTATTTTTGGAAGGAATTCTAGCTAGTCATTAAAATGCTAAGTCAATCTTTTCACATTTAAAAAAAGGAACTTGAACTTGAACTTTTTCTGTAGATAAAAAGGAAAGATACAAAATGGAGTAGACAAGATGACATCATTAATGTAAGACAATTATGTAACCTCTTAAATAAAGATTTCTTGGAAAACAGGTAAAAAGAATGCTGATATTTTAAGTTCTATAATACATTACTATTGTATTTTTACCAACAATGTATTTTAACTATAATACTTAAATATGAAATAATAGCCAGGCAGTGGTGGCACAAACCTTTAATTCCCGTACTTAGGAGGCAGAGACAGGTGGATC
This sequence comes from Bramus lutescens, assembly GCA_001685075.1. NCBI lineage: Eukaryota > Metazoa > Chordata > Mammalia > Rodentia > Cricetidae > Bramus > Bramus lutescens. The sequence continues at coordinate 123,327 of LOEQ01006252.1, read as the reverse complement.
TCTGTAAGTTTGAGGCCAGCCTAGTCTACAAGAGCTAGTTCCAGGACAGTTAGGTATGTTACACAGAGAAACTCTGTTTTGAAATCCCCCCAAAATGTAAAATAATAATGAGGTTTATTACTAAGAATACCAATAATATCATAGCAAAGCCTCAATAATTACTTGGGTTTTGTTTTGTTTTGTTTTACTTTTCTAAAGAATGGATGACTAAACTTTACCTTAGATTTCTGATGAAACTGAACAAGTCTGAAATGATTCTTGGTCTTGAGAAATGATCTTTTTTCAATTCAAGTCTTTGTAGATTACCAGAACAAATTTTATTCAACATGCCAGTTACTTCACCTACCACAGGGAATTTCTCTTTCTAAGCTGAAGAAAGGTAATTATGCTGTTTATTTAGTCTGTCCAATCTAAAGTCATCTGTAAATGTTGAAAGTACAACACTTGAGACCTTGTGTTCTGTCATTCAGTGTTCTGTGTCACTGTGTGACTTAAGGCACACAAACTGAGAGCTGCTGCATTAAGAGCACTATACTGTAGCTCAGTTCCAGACAAGGACTCGTGTGTTGTCCCTCATTGGTGCAACACAGACATTCTGAAGCTCAGGTGCCTTTTCTCTTTACACATCAGTAGAATCACAATTCTTCCAGAAAGGTTTTACTTTATTGAATACCAGTCTCTTAGAAATTACAGACATAATAATGAATTATAAAATAATCATAGATATGTTTCTTATAGTTTTCATTCTTTACAGATCTGTAACTATGGCAACAATCATAACTTCTCTCTACGTAAATTATCTTCTGTTAACCTACCCTGACAGTAAGCCAATAGTAACATATATCATGAAACTACGAAAACACCCTTCATGTGACTTTGACATTGATTCTCTGGTCATTGGCTATCACATTTACCAAATGTCACTCTATTTTTGCCAGGCTACAAAATGATAACTAGCCTCAAATTTTATCACTTAGCCCCCTTAAAATGTCAAAAAGACAATTTTACTTACCTAACACTAAATTTTAAATACCTTAAATAGAACATCAGAATGAATCCATCAAAGAAATGTAAAAGAAAACTATTTTTACCCTCAAGAAAAAATACATTAAAAAATTAGAAACAGACAACTAAATTAAATGTGGTATTTTCCTCATCTATCCCCAAAGGAAAAAAATAAAACAAACAAACAAAAGCAATCACAGCAAAAAAAAAACAAACAAAAAACAAAAAAGAAACAAATAAAAAGGCAAAAGTACCTCCTGCAGAAAGCAACTGCCTTTTTTCATCCACATTTGTACATACGGGCAACGGAGTCACCACAGTGCATTCATTTGGCAATACACAGAGAGTGAAGAGAGGAGAAAGAACTCTGGGCTCATGAAGGTTGTCACAAAGCAGGGCCAGAAGAGGCAAGCCCACATCATTAAAGTGGAGCGTTGCGAGGATTTCCTTAAATATTTAGAGAGAAATGATCTCTTCCCTCTGTGGTGATCTGAAAATCCCTTTTTCTTCACCTTTACCGGGAGTGCTCTTCTGGAATCCGACTGTAGGAATAGGAATGTGTCTTCTTGGGGCAATTGCTGAGCTTCTGAACACATCTGATATGATTAGACCAGTGAAACAATTTTAAATTCCTTTCCTGACACAGATAGCTTTCTGTGTGCATCAAGATAGTTTTACATGTTAAAGCAACATTGCCTCACAAGTGGAAGAATTTTTTATGAAACATATTGTAATAATTTGACTATAGTAAATAAAGTTGCAATTATACTAAAGTGGATGTAAAATGCACCATCTTTGAGAAACAATTGCAAAGGTTGTAAAACATCTCTTTCTAGCTTTGTTCTTTGTGCAAATTTTGTAGGCATAAATGTGTTATATTTATATTATCCCCTCTTTTCACTTGATGCAATCATGTAAACAATGCCCAGTTTTGTTTTGGTTTATTTTGTTTTGCAATCTCCCTAGCAACACAGGTTTCTGGCATCATACAAATACATATAAATGAATGTATTAGTTTTATATAAATGATCTGTAGCAGCAGTGATTTAGGTAATTTTGAATCTATTATAGGCATGCTGCAAGGACCACCTTAATATATAGATGTTGAAGGACATGCATCCCAGTCAAAACCAGAAGATGCTATAAGCACCTTTGCATGTTGTTTCAATGTGTTTTTAAAGTACCTTTCGGTGTCAATAAGGCAGCTCCTGATGACTGTGAAAAACACTAAATCTAGGATACAGAGCTAGTTAAAAGCAGAATCTGCCACCCACACATTGGCTTTTTTAATTCATCATCCTGGGAATGGTTCTCTTTTGCTTCCCATGAGGAAACTCATTTTCCTCTCTCCAGACCTAAAATCCAGTCACATTAAAGCCTGTAATTCAGCTCCTGCCTTTTGTGAGCTCTACAGTTTTATTTCTAGCTTCCTGGGTTTTATTTTTGCTTTGCTTTTGCTTTTGTTGTTTGGTTTTATTTTGTTTTCTTGTGGTTGTTTCTTCCCCTTACATATTCCCATGTCATTTCACACTTAATCCTTCTACTGAAGAAGTAAGTGTCTGTGACCCTCTTGTCCTTCATTTTCCTGGTGTCACCCTTCCCAGACCCGTACCGGGTTTCTTTCCACCTTTCTCACAAGTCACATTGTCATCCCAGGAGATCAGTGTTTGCGACACTGAGCTATTCTTTAGTGACATTATTACCCCTTAGGTTGCATGATCATTACTATGTTACCACTGTAATCTCCCCTTGATGCTTTTCCTTACAATTGTAGTGAAAGGGGAGCAGGCAGGCCTGCTTTTCGTCCCGCCTGGCTCCAGCACGGCCAGCTTTACACCAAAATAACAACACACAAATTGTATTCATTTAAGCACTGCCTGGCTCATTATATCTAACCTCTTCTTGGCTAACTCTCACATCTTGATTAATCCATTTCTNTTCTTTATTAACCAATGAAAGTAACACATAGACAGATGACCCTGCTACATCACCCAATGACATTCTTATCCATGCTGTTTAGGTATGATACCTTACAACCTTAGGCCCTTCTCAGGGCCCAGGCTCATCTTCTTTCCTCCCAGTCTGTCATTCACACCAAGGTTTTCACTGAACCCTACAGACTTTGTGGACATTCACTCCTCAATTCCTAACCAACCACATAAGGTTTAGCTTTGTTATATTCATTTCCATCGTCAAAATTGTACTCTTGTTTTTTACATCACAAACCCCATACCAAAAAAATTCTAAGTTTTCCCACTCAGTCTATTTATAAAGTTCATATCAATGTATATCCATATAATAAACTATAAAGTAGAATCCTTTGCAACTACTTACTTATTCCTGTCTCTGTGTAACCATTTTCTTCAATGGTGGCACCTGTTTCAGCCGTCTGTATGAAGGTAGCAGGAGTAATTATTACTTAGAACATGGTAGTTAACTAGTACCCCTAAGAACTACTATAGTTGGCTATTAAAGACTTTTTATCAACCACACCAAACATACTCCACCGCAGAATGGAATACTTGGGTGTGATAGAAATATTTGTATCCGTAATGATGCATGATATGGATATATCACAGAGAGTTAACTCTGCCTCAGAACTCAGCGAGCTAAGGCAAAATGATAACAGTGAAATGACCAGGACATAAGACCTGTGTAGGTGTAATGCCCGAGATATTTCTACTGGAAGAGAAGAGAGCATCTGAGTCACAAAGAAAATGAAAACACACATAGAGATCTGTTGATCTCTGCAGTTGTTTTATGAGTGTGTTTCTACAACTTTTGTTCGACTTCTCTGTGAAGACTGTGTCAACTATTTTGTAAGAGCTCACTTTTTAAGTTTAACTGATTATGTAGTTGTAGAGTGTGTATGTCTATGTGTAGGGGAGGGCACGTGCATCCCACACGTGGGAGGAAGAGAAAAACTGGCAGGTGTCAGTTCTCACCTCCTACTTTGTGGATTCCAGGGATGCAATTCAGACCTCCAGGCTTGTATAACAGGACTTTAAATTTTCCATACATATAATATTATATATATAAATAGATATAAATGTTAATATATTAATAGGTATAAAGGAATTATGTTAAACAACATGTAATTTAAAATATGAAATTTGTACGTAGTTAAATTCTTCAAAAATAAATCTGTGTTTTAACTCAAATTTCTGTGGATTGATATTTCTGTTCTAAGAGCAAAATAGAAAAATGAAATACTCTGAATGAATTTTGAGTTTATATAATTCTTCTTAATTGGATTCATGATACAATCATGCATAAAGCTATGAACTAAATCTCCTTAAGAGAGTGCTTGGGGGAATTTTACTTTTGTTTTGTTATAAGTCTAAGGCTTCAGAGGATTGTGGAAATAATCTGGTCAGTATTAACCTTCCTAAAGTACCTTTCTATGGAAAACAAAAAGGAAGTGGAACATCCAGAGGTCATATTCTCTTGAACATGTGTACTTAATAACCATGCCTTCTTTCATAATTTCTTTTATTTATATGAAACAAGGTCTTAAGTTCACTAGCGATGTTTGATTTAAGATTTGTTCAGGGATAAATAAGTAGTAAAATCCCTACATAAATTAGAATTCACTCCAAATTTATAAACATCAAGAAACTTCCTGATTTTTATGAAGAGAATAAAATACAGGTTAGTTAGGGAGTAGGTATAAAATGACATTAAAATTTGGGCTGATTATTTAATTACAAACTAATGATATTAATTAACTAGATAGAAGTATAATAAATTAAGTAAAAACCTAGTTATTAGTCTTATATCAAACAATTTTAGCTTCCAAACTATTTAAAATATCAATTTTTAAAAATGATAATAAAAATGACTATAATCACAGAATACAGAATTTTCCAAAGTTGTAGAGGAAAGAATTTGAAATAAAAGAGATATCTTAAAGCAAATATTTTTAGATTTCAGTAGTATACATTTAAAACAACCATCTTAAAATGAAAATAAGAATAAAAGAAAATAAAGAGAGATAGTAACAATTTAGTGAAAAAAATCCTCTGAACATGGAAAATAGTTCATGCTGATGGCCTACCATGACTTATTTGAAATCAATAGGAAGGTGTCCATAAAGAATGTGTCAATGATTAGTAGTTAACAAGTTATATGAGAGGATAAGTGACTATTAAACATAAGTTAAATGATATATTAATTTCAATGCTATACCACAGAGTTCTTACCAATCTTATATGTAATAAAGGTATTGCAGAATGACCTAGTATAATTTATATAAAGACATTAAATATTCAGTACATAATTAAGACTTTACTTTATATTAACTAACCTATCCTTTAAAAGATAAAACAGAGTTTCAGTTTATAATATTCAGGGGAAAAATACCCTTTAGTTGACAATATAGTCAAAGTTAAAATGTTCAAACAAAGGAATTCAACTTGTCCTGCAGTCAATCACATTCTTCAGCTAGCCAAACCTTTTCATTTTATGTATGGCCTGTATAGAACTCTACCGTGTGCCTAGATTTCTTAGATTCTCTATGATTCTTATCTTGGAGTAGCATTTTTTTGAGACAACAGATAGAGTTAGAAGACTCAGGTTGTCCTTTCTAATCATAATGAGGCATCCATTCAGACGAACTGCAAAGCTTGCTCATTATCTTGTCTGTTGGGCATCAGCAATCTTGGATTGATCACTAACCAACAAATAAAACTTCATTTTTCTGCCTAATGATTATGTTTATATTTCTAAATAGGAATGATACTTCAGCCATCTAGCAAATGAAAACCAAACATGAAGTTCACCCAAACACAAAACAGGCAGTTAGTCAGACAATTGCTTCATTTTCAAAATTTCTACATTGAATGTAAATGTTATTTGAGGTTCACTGCCCTTCAGATTAAATTGACATTTAGAAGGAAAATATGCATTCTCTCCTAACCTTTAGAAATAACATAGGATGTAGGCATTTCAATCTTGTTTCTTCCTCTCTTACTTGTGTTTCTTATCCATTTATTCAATGCTCAAACAATTATGTCTTAACCTTTGATAGAATGAGATGAGCTATTCTAAGAGCAGCAAGTATCAAAGATGCTTCCGGATTGCAAGAGACCTGCAAAGAAACCATCCTGTATAATTTTATTTATCTTCAGTTCTGAAAATAAATTAAAATGGGAAGAACAAAAGGTCACCATTTTTGTGAGCCAGAAAAGAGCAAGATTCAACATTTTATTAGATAAGACAGACTTTTAAAAACCTAAATAAAGCTGATATTTTAACATGTGTACAGTAATGCCAAATTATACTGCCCAAAGTTTGACAGAGAAAATAGGAGACGCCAGCTTTCTTTTGCTTGAAATGTTAACACATGTTCATGGTCCTTTTGTGTAGAGGTGAGGTCATAAAACAAGGGGTGGAGGATACTGGCTGTGTATTTCAGCCAGAGTGAGCATGAAACACTGACAGGGTCAGCAGTTAGGTCTCCTGGGTGGCTCATTTATAGGTTATTCGTGCATGATATTGATAATATAGCAGTTGCATGGCTAAGGAACTAAAAATGAGAAATGGATATCTTCTAAGAGTTAGTGAAAAAAACTATACAATTCAAGAGCCCAGAGAGGCATGCAGAATTATTGAAAGACATTTTTAAATGCCCTTAAAACAAAAGCATCCTGTTTGAAGGCATAAGTTAGAAGTAATGCAGAAGATGGATAAGGAAGTGTCCAGAGAATGTCCTGCTCTTTCTTTTTTTTTTTTTTAACACATAGGAGAACAGGAGGTGACCAGGCTAACGCAAAATTAAAGTAGAAAGTGAGGTTCAGAGAAGCTGTGTTATGGAACTTCCTCTGTTCTTTGCATCCTGTAATAAATTGTATATTTTAAAAATGCTGATACACGGTTCCTGAATACAGATTCACCCCTTTCTTCCCTGCTTCCTTCCTTGCTTCCTTGTTTTCTTCCTCACTCACTCCCTCTCTCCCTTCCTTCATTCTTGGAGCAACAAGTATTATACAGTAAGTGTACAGCCACCAGATTCTTAGATAGACCCACCAGTGCATAACTTGTAGGGACCCTGTCTTAAGAAGACTTCTTGTTCATTTCCTAGCTGCCCAGACTCCCGAAATAAGCACACAGAAACCATCTTAATTAAATCACTGCTGGGCCAATTATTTAAGCATATTGCTAGCTAGCTCTTACATCTAGAATTAACCCATCTTCATTATTTTAAACTTTACCATGAGGCTCATGGCTTATCGGCAAGGTTTCAATGTGTCTGTCTCTGGCAGCAGTTCCATGACTTCTCTGACTCCACCTTCCTTTTCCCAGCATTCAGTTTAGTTTTCCCCACCTAGCCTTGTTCTACCTTATCAGGCCAAGCCAGTTTCTTCATTCACCAATGGTATTCACAGCATACAGAGGGGAATCCCACATCAGGACCTGATTGCAGAGTTTGGGAGCACTTGTCTTTTGGCCAGCTGCTGTCAATTCTGTAAAAACCTTGGTGAATCCATGACTCTTCTCCCCTTCAAAATGGGATTTATTCTGAATGTACCACAGCAGTGTATCTTCCTCCTGTAGAGGCAACTACATGACCTTCCATGGGTCTTTAGAGCAATAACATTCACTCTTTATTCTAGTAGTCAAACATACATAAAGTCAATTCCCCACAATTACTTTTGCTAATAGATAATGTGGGAGTTTCAAAAAGATAGGAAGACAACATGACTTCCCTAACTGACAAATAGGAAAGGGCTCCCCAAAGCCACTTATCACAATATAATTGGGGTGAGTGGAGTGGGTTACATAGACTGGAGACCTCGTGGGAGGGGAACAGCAAAGAACACGTCACAGCATCAAGCACAGCAAGAACAACAGGAAAAACAAAGAATGAGGAACAGCATGGGCATTAGAGAGGTCATGAAAGAATAAATGGGACATGATGAAAGGATTTATATAAGTTAATTTATTTTATTTTTACTCTCAGACCCTATTAGTCTGATTTTTGCTTGCTGTAGATGTCCTGTTATGAACCCTGAGTGGGTGCTGAGGCTGGTACTCAAGGCCCCCAATTCTTCTTTCCTTCATTATAGTTGTTTCTTTTTCTTCTTTTTAGTTTGGTTTACTTTAGGTTTGCGTGTGAAATAAATAGATAGCGCTTTACACTGTATCCAGAAAGGCCTGAAATTTACGATCCAGTTGTAGAATAGCCTTGGAACCATAGAAATCCTTTCTCTTTTGTAGGTATTCTGATGAATGAAAATGAGGACATGACCACTTCACAATATAGTAGCAGAGAAGCTTTCTGTTGTTAATATGAGGAAGAGTACAGCGAGAGCCACCTGGAAGGGTCCAGACTGAGACAAACCATAAGGAGTGGTGGCAAGAGAGGAAGAGATGAAAGAAAGAAGATAGCGACGAAGCCAAGAGTAAACCAACCTGTAGCCAAGAACAGAGGACCAAAAACCAAGAGGAGAGGAGATGAGAAGAACCAACGGGGCATTTGACTAAAATGACTGGTTTATATAGGAATCAGTATCTTGGGGAAGCGAAGGGATGACCAGGCCTGGCCTGGAGAGGTTTAGGGTAGGAGACAAGGTGAGAAGTCCTGGGAGGGGTACTGTGTGAGCCCCCTGCCATGTTTCTTTGGGAGCTGACTGTGAATACTGGGGTTATAGATATGAATCATTTCATCAGGTTTTTTGTTATTATTAACATTTTTCCATGGTATCTTTTTTTTTTATTGAAAGGACTGATGCTGTGCTTGGGAGAGGAAATATATAAGACAAACTCAGAGCGTATAGCATCCAGGGAAAGAGAATGTAAAGAGAAGCTGGGAAAGAGGAGTGGCAGAGGTCACTTCATATCTCCAAAGAAATGGCCTCCAGTTTTCTTTTCACCTCATCAGAAGAGAAAAATACTTTTGTGCTGTAGTTTTATTTGTTCCTTTGGACAGTCAATACAATACAAGTCTTTTCTTATATGCTTGCAAAGGAAGAGGTTTGTGGATTCAGATGGGAATGGGAAGCCAGTTACCTGGTGGATACACGTTTACTGTCACTGGCCTTATCTTTTGTTTGAAGAGATATTTTAGTCCTGATTACATTTATCAAGCCTTCTGTCAAGAAGCTATTGCTGATTTTATTCCCTAAGTAAACGTGTCATTGTGCATATTAAAGATCCAGGCCAGCATTTCCAGTCTACAGATCTTCAGTATATGCTGCCTTGGAATTCAAACTGAAATAGCATTTGTTGGTTTGATCATAACTAGTGCTGATAACAAGTCACCTCTGGTTTGATCTTTCTTTATTCCTCTAGAATGTGTCTTCATTCTGCTCCTGCATACATGGTACTCCCAACCTCACTACAATATAGCACAATAGATTTGGGACAAGAACATGCAGATATTGTTCGCACTAGAATACCATTCTATAGTGGTTACTTTTAAATGTTTTAGTAATGCATAAAGTTCAGAGGTCATATATTAGAGTATAAACCTGGTAGATACACAAAGTGATGGAAAAATAATCAGTTGACCCTCCTCTCCAACTTTCCAGTTTGAAAACTTCCCCCAAATCATTTCAAACCCTCCTGATTCCTCTCTTTGTCTCTATATCTTCACCTGGGTCACCAAAAAACTCTATGGTTTATTCTGGCCAGTTTAATGTGAACTCCAACCTCTGAATCAAGATTTAACTCAGAACAACAATACAAACAAATCTCCTACAAAACAAATCTGTGTTTGGATGGCTAGCTCAGGTTCTGTGTGTTCACTGTTTTCACAGTTCCATGAACTATGATGTCACCATCCTACTCCATGACATGGTTCTTGGTCAATGTAACTTCAATGACATATGCATTTTCTTGAGGTTATAGCTAAGACGGGGCCTTTTCATCTATTTTTCTCTTCCTCTGGCTAAAACAAGGATCATGTTCTAATTTAATTGTATAATAAATCACACACACACATACGCACACATATCCTCAACTCTTGGATTGGATAACAAATTTTGACAACTTAGTTTATAATACACAAAGTAAATTTGGATCACATGGGACCTATGAGTCAATACTTCAAATGACTACAAGTACAGGCTTTCAAAGGGAATTGTTTTCTATAATTGGATGGTGATTTTCAGAATCCTCACAATCTCCACATCCTCTCTCTTTTGCTCCAGGTCACAGGCCATCCGGGTGGGGGTACTACCGTCATGCTGCTAAAAGAACATAGATTAAACTGACTTGTGGTATAACCTCACAGAATAGTGAATTTCTTAACCATCCTCTGAGAAGATTCCTTTTGCAATAGGTGGAAATTAACACAAAGACCCAAAACTTCTCATGGTACAGAGAACAAGGGATCATGAAGTGCTAATTCCTAAATGTGAGCTCAATATGACATACATCTGTCTTTGAAGATGAACACAGACCATTATAAGCACTTCAATCCTCATCCTGCAGTTATAGTTTTATGATTTGTACATGAAAAATCCACATACAAGTCAGTATTCAAACAGAATGCAATAAAAATGAGGACAAGATAGTTTTAATTAAAATGTAATGTAAGGGCTTGAAAAAGCTGAAACAAGAGCTTCAGGAAATATAGGTCTTAAGTTCAAGACAAGTTCTGACACCAAGATGCTTTAACATACTCCCTGAGTCAAAGAAGTAAAACCTTGAAACTTTCTGCCAAAATGAAAATATTTTTGTTTTTCAGTTTTTTTAACTCCTTGAGAATCTCATTCAATGTATTTTCACTATATTCATTCCAAATCCTCCTCTTAACTCCTCGCAGATTTGTCTCTTTTCTGTACCCTCAACATTGTACTCTTGTTTTTCTCTCTCTGTTTTTCTCTCCCTCCCCTGCTCTGTGCTCCCCCTATTATGGTTTGGAAGAAAATGGCCCTCAAAGACAATGACACTATTAGGAGGCATGACCTTGATGGAGAACGTGTGTCACTGTGAGGGCAGGCTTTGAGGTCTCTGGTTCAACCTTCATTACTGTGCTTCCTGTTCCCCAACTATGAAGATCTAAAGACTCTCAACTCCAGCATGACATCTATCTACACATGGCCCTGCACTCCGCCATGCTCCCTGCTATAATGATAATGGACGGAACCTCTGAAACTGTTTCACCACAAACTCAAATAAATATTTCCTTAGAAGAGTTGCTGTGGTCATGGCATCTTTTCAAAGCAGTAGAAAACCCAAACTAAGACAGAAGTTGGTATCAGAGGCTAGGATATTATTATGATAGGACTAATCATGTTTTTGCTTGGAAGAATTTGGACTTTGGAACTTTGGGTTACAAAAGCAGTGGAATGCTTTAAGCACCAATTAATAGGCCAGACTAGTAGGAATATGGAAGGCAGAGGTGCTAAAAGTCATTTGAAGTGGTGTCCTTTGCCCATGTGTTCAAGGCTACTTCCCACTTTCTCTTCTATGAAGTTCAGTGTGGCTGAATTTATGTTGAGGTCTTTAATCCATTTTGGCTTGAGTTTTGTACATGGGGATAGATATGGATCTATTTGATTCTTCTACATGTTACTGTACAATTATGCCAGCACTATTTGTTGAAGATGCCTTTTTCCCATTGTATACTTTAAGTTTCTTTGTCAAAAATCAGGTGTTCATAAGTGTATGGATTAATATCATGGTCTTTAATTTAATTCCATTGGTCTGTCCGTCTGTTTTTATGCCAATACCAAGCTGTTTTCATTACTATAACTCTATATAGATCTTGAAGTCAGGGATGGTCATGCCTCTGGAAGTTCCTTTATTGTGCAGAGCAGTGTGGGACAATGGTCTGTATTCTGTCAATTATATTTTAAATAAATGCTGATTGGCCAGTAGCCAGGCAGAATGTATAGGTGGGACAACCAGACAGGAAGTAGAGGCGGGTCAATGAGAAGAGGAGAATTCTGGGAAGAAGGAAGCCCTATTCAGCAGTCATGACTCAGTGACAGAAGAAGCAAGATGTGACTGCCTCACCAAATAAGGTTCCAAGCCACATGGCTAACATAGATGAGAATAATGGGTTAATATAAGTTATAAGATTTAAAAAGAAGCCTGAGATAATGGGCCAATAAGTTTATGATTAATGTAGACCTCTGTGTGATATCTTTGGGACTTAGTGGCTGTGGAAACCAGGCAGGACAAAAAACTTGGTCAACAGCAGAGGGTTGTTTTGTCAATCCTGAGCTTTTTGTTTTTCCACATGAAGTAGAGCATTGTTCTTTCAAGGTCTGTGAAGAACTTGATAGAGAATTCCATTGAATCTGTAGATTGCTTTTGGTAAGATTGTCAATTTATTATGTCATACCTATCTATCCAAGACCATTGGAGCTCTTTTCATTTTCTGAACTCTTCTTCAACTTCTTTCTTTCAAGACTTAAAGTTCTTCCTAAATATAATTCCAATAGAAAGACACTTAGAGAAAAATTATAATAAATGGGACCTCCAAAAACTAAGAAGCTTCTGTAAGGCAAAAGAACAGTCAATAAGACAAAATGGCAGTCTACAGAATGAGAAAAGATCTTTACCAACCCCACATTGTACAGAGGACTAATCTCTAAAACATATAAAGAACTCAAGAAACTAGATATCAAAATAATACCAAATAATCTAATGAAAAAATCAGGTTCAGAGAATTCTCAACAGAGGAATCTCAAATGATCAGAAGACACTTAATGAATTACTCAATATTCTTATCCATCAGGAAAATGCAATTGAAAAAGACTCTGAGATACCATCTTACCTCAGGATGGCTAATATGAGAAACACTTATTCTGGAGAGGATGGGGGAGTAAAGGGAACACCCCTCCATTGCTGGTGAGAGTATGAACTTGTACAACCACTATGGAAGTCAGTATGCTGATTTCTCTGAAAGCTAGAAATCAACTCACCTCAAGATGAGGAATTTGCTCTTGGGCATATACCCAAACGATGCACACTCATACCACAAGACATTTGCTCAACTGTGTTTATAGCAGCATTATTCATAACAGCCAGAACCTGGAAATTTACTAGATGCCCCTCAACTGAAGAACATTTTTTTTTAATATGGTACATTTACACAATGGAGTACTACTCAGTGGTGAAAAAATGACATATTGAAATTTGTAGGCAAATGGATGGAATTAGAAAAAAAAACCATCCCGAGTGAGGTAACACAGAGACAGAAAAACAAACAGTATATACTCACTCTTATGTGAAAATTATATGTATAGCAAAGGATAATCATAACCCTAGAGAAGCTAGGAAACAAGGAGAATTCTAAGAGAAACATACATGAATCCCCATGGAAAGGGAAAATAGATGAGATCTGAGAAAATTGGGAGCATGGGGATATGGGGAGAAGAGAGAATGGTAGGGGAGGGGAAGGAGAACAAGAGGAAACTGTGCTGGACGAGGCTGTTTGCATCATTCCCAGCCGCTTAGCCACAAAATAATCACACAGAAACTGTATTAATTAAATTACTGCTTGTCCCATTAGCTCTATCTTCTTATTGGCTAACTCTTACATATTAATTAACCCATATCTATTAATCCGTGTATCATCATGTGGCTGTGGCTTACTGGCAAGATTCCAACCAGTGTCCGTCTCTGGTGGCTCAAGAGCTTCTCTCTTCTTCCCAGCATTCAGTTTAGTTTCCCCCGCCTACCTCTATTCCCTGCACAGGCCCAAGACAGTTTCCTTATTAACCAATGGTATTCATAGCATACAGAGGGGAATCCCACATAACTTCCCCTATTTTGTTTCAATAAAAAGAAGGCTTTTCTACAATATAGTAAAATTACATATAACAAAACAAGTATCAAGCAAGAATTACAGTTAAAATATTTATATTTACTTTACAACATTTATATCTACCATATCTTTTATCATAACTAAGGAAAACTATAAGTATAAATTCTTCAACTCCATCAAAGACTCCAGAAGGACATAATATTACCTAAACAAACAGGAAGCACATTGTAAGCAACTTCCAAAACTCTTGAATTGACAGAGACATCTCACTGCCTGGACAGTCACCCAAAGTTCATCGATAATAGTCAAGCTTGTAGTCATGTTAGTTAGAATTTCTAGATGTACAGAGATG
>LOEQ01006252.1:88849-109134 GCA_001685075.1 Bramus lutescens | reverse complement strand
CCCACAAAGCCAGTACATGCAGTAGAATCAAAACCCAGTTCCATTGTTCTTGGCTTCTCAGTCAGCTCTCCTTGTCAGCCATGTTCAGAGAAGAGCTTAAGACTTTTCATGACAGTGAGACATCTTCTCCTGGCAGCACCAATTACTTCAAGAGGAAGATGGTGTCAAAGAGGCTACTTATGGAGTTGGTTAGCCATTTTGGGCAGGAAATTGCTCTTGCCTTGACTGCTTGATGAACTGGACATGCAGGACCCACAGAGAAATGACTGCTGAACTTGCCTAAAGGTGAGACTGTACTTCAGGGTTTCTGCTTCATGAAAAAGTCTGCCAGTCCTTCTGTAGGACACAGAAGAAAGTTCCTGACAAACTTCTAAAATAGGCAGAATTGTCTTTAAAATTTCCTGCTTTGTGTAAAAGTCTGCTGGATACTATGGGCCTGTAGGGTGAAGATGGATGCCCCAATGATACAGAAGAACTTTGGGTGACTGTCCAGGCAGTGAGATGTCTCTGTCAATTCAAGAGTTTTGGAAGTTGCTTACAATGTACTTCCTGTTTACTTAGGTAATATTATATCCTTCTGGAGTCTTTGATGAAGTTGAAGAATAGATGTAAAGTTATAGTTTTCCTTAGTTATGATAAAAGTTATAGCAGATGTAAATATTATAACTGTAATCTTGTTTAACACCTGTTTTGATATATTTGATTTTACTATGTCTAAGTTAAAGCCTTCCTTTTTCTTTAAACAGAAAAGGGGAGGTGATGTGGAATTTTTCTCTGTATTCTGTGATTGCCATTAATGATTAAAGAAACTGCTTTGGACCTATATAGCTATAGGGGAACAGAGCTTGATGGGGAAAACTAAACTGAATGCTGGGAGTAAGAAGGAGGAGTTAGGGAGAAGCCATCTAGCCCTACCAGAGAGACAGACTCCAGAATGGAAATGGGTTAAATTAAGATGTAAGAGTTAGCCAATAAAAACTAGAGCTAATGGGCTAAGCAGTAATTTAAATAATAGTTTCTGTGAGATTTTTGATGAAAAGGAGCAAGATAAGCAGGGAAAATTACAGTATGTTTATTTGGGGGAAGAAAAAGAGTATCATAAAGTGAAGGAAATGGAATGGAGTGAAATCCTCTCTTCAAGGAGATAAAGGGATTAAGAAATATAAGAAGTGTTGACCTCAGGACAAGAACCCACCCAACTAAATTTCCAACTAGTACACAGGAACTAAAGAGAAGCTTAGAACTGGGTGTGGTGGTGCACACCTTTAATTTCAGCATTGGGAAGGCAGAGACTGGCAGATCTCTGAGTTTGAAGCCAGCCTGGTCTCAAGAGCAAGTTCTAGGATACTCAGTCTTAGGCAGCAAAGTAAAACAGAAATCTGATGAAGATGTGATTGCATTAGGGGGCATTGTTCCAGCACCAGTAAGCAGAAGAACTTGGTAGCTTCAGCCAGGCGGTGCTGACTTTAGAGTTAAAGATAGATGAAGCAGGTTATGGAATAAGGGCTATTGAGGCCAGGTATTTGTTAGGGGTGTCCCTGAATGGAGGCCTTGTAGATAGGTCATTGTGTGAAGCTGTGAAGTTGAAGCCTGATTTGCCTTAGAGAACCCAGGATGTTAGAAATGTTAGAGTGTTGGGCTATCTGCCAATTAGAGTTGCTAATAGGGAGTGGAACCAGCCCAAGAGAAAGAAGTGTGTTATAGTCAACAAAGCTGAATGGAACTGGAGATCTGAAGAGTGTTTTGTTATCAGACATAGAGCTTCAGAGTTTGGAGTTTTCCCAGCTGTTTTTTGGTCTTGCTTTCTCCAGTATTTCTTCACCATGCTCCCTTCCCTACATTTTGGAATGAGAATGCATGTCTTGTGACATTATATGTTGGAAGCATGTGATCCACTCTTTGATTTTGATTTTTTTAAGTGGAATTACAGTTAAGAGATTGCATATCTCAGAAGGAACTTTAGACTCTGAAACGAGTTTGGGACTGTTATAGACTATGGGACCTTTAGAAGTTGGAGAGAATGCCTTTAAAATTTTTTTTGATATGGCTATCAGTCTTTGGGGTCCACAGAGTGGAATGTGATGGTTGGGAAGAAAATGGCCTCCAAAGGAATTGGGACTATGGAGATGTGGTCTTGTTGGAGGAAGTGTGTCACTGTGGGGAGCAAGCTTTGAGATCTTTTTTGCTCAAACTTCCCTCAGTGTGACAGTCACTCAGCTTCCTGCTGCCTGACTATGAAGATGTAAAGACTTTCAGCTCCAGCGGCACATCTGTCTGCACACTGCCATGCTCCCTCCCATGATCATAATGGACTGATCCTCAGAACTGTAAGTGAACCACAATTAAATATTATCCTTTATAAGAGTTGCTGTGGACATATATCATTTATCAGTATCAGGAATAAAAATTCTAACTAAGACACACACTCTTTCTCTTTCTTTCTAAATACAATAATCCACTGACTCCAAATCAATTGTTTATGTA
Organism: Bramus lutescens; assembly: GCA_001685075.1. NCBI lineage: Eukaryota > Metazoa > Chordata > Mammalia > Rodentia > Cricetidae > Bramus > Bramus lutescens. The sequence goes on along the minus strand of LOEQ01006252.1, from coordinate 106,650 downwards.
CTTCTGGGTGTAGTGTCATCTAATGGAGCATGAGAAAGCCATTAGTTGACACACCATTAAAGAACACTGATAGGGTCAACTGGAGAGATGGTTAAATTTGTCCTTGCAGAAGACCCAAGTTTGAGTCCTAGAACATACTGGAAGCTTGTAGATATTCATATTTCCAGTTCCAGGTAATCCAGTTCTTTTTTTTTTCAGGCTTCCATTAGAACCAGCCATGCATGGAGCATACAGACAAACATTGGAGAAAATCATTCATATATAATAAAATTAATACTTCTTCAGCTAAGAGTCAGACTCACAAATCCCTTCACACCCCATATTAAAATGTTGACTGGCTCGATCTTGTTCAGGCAACAACAGAGACTGTGAGTTCAGAATGCAATGATCCTGTTGGCCCGAAGACACTGCTTCACCCTGGCCATCCTCTTTTTGTCTTAGACATTTCAATTCCTTCTTCCCTAATGATTCCTGAACTTTAGGAAGGGTGTCTGATACAGACATTTTATCTGTGGCTGAGCATGCCATCATCATTTATTCTGCATTAACTACCATCTATTGCACAAAGAGACTTTTCTAATAAATTGTGTAAGCTGCACCGAAAGACACACAGAGAAATGCTAACTCAGAGGTCAGCTTGATTTTGTGGTCATTTAATAAAAATAAAAACTTCATATTTAAAATTAGTATGATGATATGAGGAAAGAACAGGGGTTAAAACTAATTTCATTCCTCTAGTAACATATATTCTGTTAGGTTCATTTGTCCTCATAAGGAAAGCAAACCACCCTCCTACACTATCTCAGACAATACTGAGTGCACTGGTTTGATTTAATCGTCTGACAAGAAGCGATTTTGGAGATGCAGCAACATTCAGAAACTTGGGTAAAATACTGTTTTCTTTTTGCCCCTGTAGGCTAGGGCGCCTTCTTGACGTTGTTCATCTGTGGTCAATCACAATGCTCCTACATTCAACACAGAGCACTGTCTGGATTTGTGGCTTCCTGCTATGCAAAGACAATTACATTGAGAACTCAACTGTTTAAAATCTGGAAGGAAACCACAAACTGGAACCTAGCTATCTAGATGTCCTTCTTTATGAAAACCTGGGGTGATATTTTGTTTATGTTTAAACAAATAAAGCTTTTCTGAAGATCAGAATGTAGAGCTAAGCCACTAGAGACCAGGGAGCGGTGGCTCACACATTTAGTCCCAAGACGTGAGAGATACAGACGGAAGGATCACTGTTAGTTCAAGGCTACCCTGGACTACACAAGATCGACTCTATCCAAAGGAGAAAGAGAGCTCACACAAAGCTGATCCCAGCACTTTAATTCCATCTCCAGGGAAGCGGAGACAGGAGGGATATCACTGGGTGGAGTGAGGAATATAAGGTGGAAGGAGACAGGAACTCGGTGCATTCTGATGTTTGGTGGAGACAGTTGCAGTCTAAGGGTTGGTAGAGACATATGGAGTCTGTAGATGTAGTCTGAGGACAGGGTCACCTCTTCTGTCTGAGCATTCATACAGGTGAAAGAACTCTCTAGTTGATAGCCTCTCTGCTTCTCTGATCTTCAGCATTAACTCCTATACCTGACTCTGGGTTTCTATTATTAATACCCCTTAGAATTCGTGCTATAAAACACAAGTGTCTACATTTTTATCCCAATTCACCCATGATTATCGTATTTTTAAATTATTTATTTTATCTATGAGATTGAAATATTATTACATTATTTCTTCGTTTTTCGTTCCTCTCTCCATAGTCTTTCAAATACACTTCCTTGCTTTGCTAAAAATCCTTGGACACTTTAATTGTTGTTTTTGTTTGTATATTTACATAAGTAAGTACAAAATGCTCAGTTTGTATAATGTTACAAATATATATATATATATATAGTTTTCAGGGTTGACTACTTAGAATTGGATAGGTAATTGGTGTGGTCTTCCTTAGGGAAGAATATTTCCCCTGCTCTCAGTATATCTTAGTTGTCTATAGTTCTTTGTTTAAGGTTGAGGCCTCCTGAGCTTTCCCCCTTCTATGCTATCCCATCTATTGATGTCATCCTTGTTCACCTCTTGTTTGGAAGTTGTGGTGGCAAGTGCATTAGTCAGGGCTCTCTATAGTAACAGAATTCATGAGATGAAGTCAGAGAAATATCAATAGATATAGTCAATACTAAAAACATATATACAAATAACATTGTATACTGAGGAGGTTGTATATACTTATTTGGGCATGCATACAATCACAACAACTAATGAAAAAATATAAAGAGGATTTAAGAGTATGACTTACATGCTTCCATTGAGCTAATACAAGCATGGTTGACTACGAAGGGGAATACCAAATCTCTAGTAGTTGCTTGTTCAGTCCACAATGCTGGACATCTCAGCTTGTCTTCAGTATATTCTAGACTCCCAAAGAAGTAGTCTCTTCGACTAGGTTCTTCAGCAAGGCAAGAGCAAGCAGACAAAGAGCAAAATCTTCCTTCTTCCTTGTCTTTACATAAGCTTCCAGCAGGAGGGCCCAGATTAGAGGCAGGTTTTCCCAGCTCAAGTGATTTGGATATAAGATGTGTCTTCTCAACACAATATCTAGATTAAAGCCTTCCCTTTTCCCAGCTCCAAATATTTGGATGAAAGGTGTATCTTCTTACCTCAAAGTTTCTGATTAGAAGTGGCTATTCCTACTTCAAAATAAGCAAAACCCCCTCATAGGTGTATCCTCCATTTGGAGGTTTTAGTTAATTCCAGATGTAGTCAAATTTACAACCAAGAATAGCCTTCACACTCCCATCCTTTGTCAATTTGACACACATTCATATCTCTGTATGTTATGATCAATTACTAAATAAAAATAAAAACCAGGTCATAAAAATGTCTAACATGATATAACTATCTATCATACAACCACAAATGCACTATAAATTTAAAATAGGTGACAATGTCCCTTGAGGGACAATTTTTGTCATCTCAAACTAAAGTATATTCATCATTGATAGATTTTTAATTGATTTTAGATCACATAATAAAAAATTGAGGAAAGAAAGCACAAATATCTCTACAAATATATTCTTAAAAAAGTACAGCAGAAACATTCATGTCGATTATATACTTCTCTTTTCTAAGTGGCCTTATCTCTTATGTATAACTGCTGGAGGAATGACCCATACCTTTGCTTCTGATGGGTCTGAGCCTTTTGTCATCCTGCATGGATTAGGCTTTTGCAGTTTGTCACTGACTTTAAACACAGAACATAGTTGCACCAAGAGATACCCTAAAGGATCTCCTTTACTCCAGACACAAATAGTCTTACTTCGACTGTGGAGAAACAATCCAATTTGCCCATGGTAATCTTGATCAATCACCTCTCCTAACACTGTTACTCCTTTCTCAGCCTGTTGCTTTAAGGGCCTAGGAAGCCCGAAGTGCCAAGGAGCAAGTCTGAGTGCACTTCCAATTCCGTGGGATGTTTGCTGTGCCAGTTGCTGCTTCTAACATTCCTAGGAGACACAATCTCTTAGCAAACTCCCTGTTCCTCTGGCTCTTCCACTCTTTCCCTCACCTCTCTGCTGCAGATTGAACTCCCTCAGAAACTGTCTGTCGGCTGGTTGTAAACTTGAAAGTGACCGCTTCCGATAAATAAATGGAACTTAATGGCTCATACCTTGTGCAAGTAGTTGTGATGTTGTTACTTTCATTAGTTGTATATGCTGCTGTTGTGACTAGAATAAATATTGATCCACTTAGCTTTTTATGTAATATGTTAGATCTACAGAAGGAAAACTGTTGTAACAACTATTTCTGCATTTGAACCCTCAAGAAAAAGTTGTGGGGAAAAAACAGGCAAGATTGTGCATATTGCTCAACCAGAGAAGTCATCTATGCACATTAAAATATTTAAAGATATTTACTTGTCAATGATATGAATTTGAAGAGTACCATGTATGTTGTATACACATTGCATATAGAAAAGTGTAAACAGAAATCTATCGCCTGTGAGAGAACTGTGGAATTTGAATGTGAATATTACCAATATACCAATAAAAACACATGAAGCTTAAGTGAGCATCATCTTAGGACTTACAACTGAAGAACTGTAAGGATGCTTATTTGTGTAAGTGTGTGTATGTACATTAATGACCTCCACCTGTACACACAGACACACGCACGCACACACACATACACACACACAGTAGGTGTCATTTATTCAGGTACCATCCATATTTGTGTATTTTTGAGGCAAGGTCTTTCATTGGCCTAGAGCCTGCCTGTCAGGTAAATTATTGATCAGTGAGCCTGGAGTTCTACGAGCCTCTGCCTTCTCAACACTGGGATGACAGCAGCATACCACACTTGAAGTTTTTTCACTTTCATAGGCTCTAGGGTTCACAATGGCTGGGTTGTTGTGCTTACAAAGGAAGCACATGACTGCCAGAGAGTCTCCTAACCTCCCAATTTTAAGAACATAAATTGTCAGTATCTAAATTGTAATAGAAATTAAAAATGTGAAATCCAAATTTGTCACCAGACTAAAACAATATTACCCCCTTCCAACTCAGACACAAGACTGTAACGATATTTCATTTGTATTTTAATAAATAAAGCTTGCCTGAAGTTCAGGAAGTAAAAGAAGGGCACTGATCAGACCTTTAATCCCAATAGCCCTGCCAGTTTGCAATAGAAACTGGGTAACAGTGGTGCACACCTTTAATCCCTGCCCTAGAGAGATGAGAGAAGACAGTTCTCATACACAGTCTCATTCTGAGATTCCTGGAGGCAAGATTGTCATTTTGGACTGAGGTGGAGGTAAGAGCCAGTGGCTGGCTGTTTGCTTTTATGACCTTTAGCTTAACCCAGTTTTTGTTTCTGGTTTTTCATTAATCATGCTACATTAGATAAACCTCTTTCCAACTGAACATTGAAAAGACTCCTTTTCTAGTTCAGGTAAACTGGTAGGAATTTTTTTTTTACCAGCATGTGGGAATAATAGCCAGGCCAGAAAAGTTTTCAAATGGACTCTGTTATGTGACTTCATGGCTTAGCAGTTTGAGCTTTTCAGGGACTCTCCTAGACACACTGCCCTTCTTTGTAAAGTTTCTAATGCTAACTGTGTTTAGAGGTGCAGGGTGACAATGACTCCTCAGGCATATGGAAATGGGAACACACTGGACCTCTGAGAGTTAAGCAATGAAATAAAGTCATAATTTTCAAAAGGTTAAGACACCAGCTCTGAGGCAGGGCTGGGTTGTTTGTCTGACTAGTCCTGTAGTACTCTGTTGCTGAGAAGGATATATAAATTCGTCAGGACCTGTTTTATGATCTGTGAAACAAGGATTAACACAAAGCACCTATCTCAAGGGTTGTTGAGAAAATTAAATTTTTAAAAAGGAAAATGCTTGGTGCAGTGTTTGGTTTATTACTACAATAAATAACAGCTTATGTTATTGCAATGGTTCACAGTGGAGATCTTCAAAATTGACTGCCTTGTGAAGATGCTTGTCCAGAAAAAAATGTGTGAGGGGAGACTGGCTGAAGACATTACCATACAGAGAGAAAGACTACATCAGTCACAAGGAGAGTAAATCATCAATGCTGATAGGGGCAAGCCTAAATTAAGACACTGCTGATGCATAGTTACACTGGCCAGTGGAGAGGATGCTGCATGAGACTGATGTTAATATCTGTGTACCTGGCCGGTAATTAGAACCTACTGCATTAGTTTTACAGCTTATATTATAGCTTCAAGTTCTCTTTATCTGATTCTTATTAGCAAGTATACTTATGATACTTGAGGCTCTACATAACCAATTGCAGAGAGACAATTGCCGCTGATTCTTTCAGATTGTTAAATGGTGCCTGTAAAAATGGAAAATCATCGTTTTAGCTCTACATATTGATTTTTGAGTTTGTCTCATTTTGGAATAAACTAGACTTATTGAATGCAGTAGATTTTTGGAATCTGGTGAGATCTTCTGTGGTAACAGCTAGATTTGAGAACCTTCAGCTTGTGTGATCTTGGCTTTGACAGATGTGCGATCCATTATTGTTGTAGGAGGCCGCTTGTGTGTTCCTGGCTGCTCAGCCCCAATATAATCATTCAGAAACTGTATTATTTGCAAAACTGTTTGGTCAATAACTTCTGGCTAACTCTCCTAAACTAGCCCTTCTCTATTTATCTGTGTATTGCCACATGGCTGTGGTATACCGGGTAAAGTTCCTGTGTCTGTCTCTGCCTTCTTTCTCCCAGCATTCAGTTTAGTTTTCCCTGCCTACCTTTGTTCTGCCCTGCTATAGATCCAAAGCAATTTCTTTAGTAGTCATTGGTAATCACAGCATTCAGAGGGGAATCCTACATCACATTATTTATTGGATTAATAGAAATCTGAACCAAGATAGTTATAAAAATCAAAAGTGTTCTTGGGGAATTTGTTCTGTTGGTAAATAGCTTGCAATGTTAGTATGAAGACTTTAAATACCAAGAGTCCTCATAAAAACAACGACAACAACAAATAAACAAACCAACAAACCAAAACAAGACAGAGTGGCACATGGTGGGGTGGAAGGAGATTAGAAGTACCCAGAAATGAGCAGCCAGCTGCCAATCATTTAGTAGTACATCTCAAAATATAAGGTAGAAGGCCAGAACGAATGAGATCAAAGTTTCCCCACTGATTTCCACATGCATGTATGCATGTTTACTTGTATGCACATGAGCTTACCCCACGTGAAATTACACCTACATGAACATACACACACACGCACACACACACACACACACGCGCGCGCGCGCACAAAACTGAGTAAAAGCAACAAAGAAAGTAACATAAACATAAAAACAGTTTCTGGAAAGGTACCACATGTAAGGAGTCAACTAAGTCCTGAGTCTTAAATAACTGCATCTTCAAGAAGAAACATTGACTGAGAGAAGAAAAAAAAGAGTAGGACATTTAATAGGACTTTTCTTATCCTACACACTGTAAGAATGCAAACTTTTATTCCACAGAATTTGAGAAACTTTATAAAATCTTATCCATATCAGCCTCTTCCATATAGGGTATGTACAGGTACAAAAATGGAAGTCTTGTTTTTCTTATATTTCCCATGGTATTATCCACATGATGAATGTGCTGATGAATTTGTCCTTGCCAAGTCAGAGGAGGCAATTAGCAACATTAGTATAGTGATTATGATTTCTATTTGTTATGGACTATCTCAATTTTCAATGTCAACTAAAATTTTAAATTGAAATAAGATGGAACAAATTTGTAATGAAAGATGGTTAAAAAGGGCCTGGAGAAGTCAATTGAATTTGTTTTCATCAATACAGAGGTGTCAAAATGCATAAATACAAATAAATTATATATAAATTAATGAAGCACTTAACTCATAGTAAAATAAGGTAAACTCATCTGCCTGAATAATTTATATAATTAAAAATTTACACCCAAATTAGAAACTTGAGTAACTAATATGATTCCACTTTAACTCCTATCTATTATTATACAACTTTCTGTAACACTGAAAAATTTCTCCAAGGATATCATACCACCATCATTTCAGAAACTACAGTATCCATTGCCATCATCAGTCTTGGCTTTCAGCTCTTCAGCACAAGAGATAAATAGATTAGGTGAAACCAGGAGCTATGATTGATTAGATTAGGCTATTGACAAGAAGACCTTGAATTGTGGTTGTGTGTGGAATCCTATTTCTCATATGTAATTTCTAAATTATCCACACATATTGTTCTATGTGATCAATTTTTTTTGCCACACACACAAAAAAAAACCATTCATGTATGTGATATAGAAATCATCAACCACACTCCAGGGAATTGCCTGTCATCGTGGTTGTGATGATAGTTAACCAGTCTCATGTGGAACAGGTTTCAATAAAGCAAAGCAGGTCTCCAATTAAAATGTAAGAATAATGTCCAGGATTCAGAAATTCAGTTCCAGAGACATTATAAACCAGATATTTGAGGAAAAAAATACATTGTGACTGTTGATAACGTGGGGAGTGAAGTATGTGCCTTGTTTTGATGCCTCAGATCTCTATGTGACATTTGACTCAAAGTATTTTCCCAAGAGCTTAAATTTAGAAGGGACTAGCTTTAAAGAAATATTTTAAAGTTATATTTTAAAGAAATATAACATTTAAAGAAACATAACATGAGCAAGGAAGTCAGGAGCACGAGGGGTGCACCCACCCACTGAGACGATGGGGCTGATCTAATGGGAGCTCACCAAGGCCAGCTGGATTGGGACTGATGGAGCATGTGATCAAATCAGACTTTCTGAATGTGGCTGACAATGAGGACTGACTAAGAAGACAAGGACAATGGAACTGGGTTTTGATTCTACTGCATGGACTGGCTTTGTGGGAGCTTAGTCTGTTTGGATGCTCACCTTCCTAGACCTGGGTGGAGGGGGGAGGACCTTTGACTTCCCTCAGGGCAGGGAACCCTGACTGCTCTTTGGAAGGGAGAGGGAGGGGAAGGGGGAGTTGGGGGGAGGGGGAGAGAAATGGGAGGAGGGGAGGAGGTGGAAATTTTAATAAAAAAGAAATATAATACAAAATAAAACAATTACCAATAAGAACTTCTTACTCTCTTACTAGAATCATTGTCATATATAATATATGTCATATTCATGGAAATGGATACTCAGTATTGTCAATACAATGAGTTTTAGGCTTATTAAAGTGTAAATAACTCTGTTATATCCATTCATTTATCTCTGATAATAGCCTATGTAGTTCTCTCTCATCTCATATGCATGTTCTTTTGGTTTTCCAAATTAGGTAACTTTAAATGACCTATATTCTATTTTACTGTTTTATTGTATGTTGAATCTATTAATAAAATTTTTATATATAATATTGTGCAGATTTAATTTATAGATTTCCTACTTCTATGGGTTTCCATTTCTCTCATAAAATTTGCAAGTCATAAATGTTATAATTTTTCTAAATAATTCTTTAAAAGTTGATCATATTGATTATTTTAAGGCATCCATATAATAGTTACAAATACTAACTAGAACAATTTTGAGTCTAGGCTTCTTTTCTTTAGCTGTACACTAGTTGTTATAGATTGAACACATGGTCTTGTATATGCTGACCAAATGCTCTATCATTACACTATACCCCTAGTCCCTGCTGTTCTCAGGCTTTTTAATTACATTTTTGGTAGTTGTTGGGAGTTGGCACTGTTTTCCTTAACAACTTTCTGATATTTTTTAAATTCAGTATATGATTTTGTAACAACTCATGCTGTATGATAGAAAATGAGATTCCTAGCAATGTTATAGAAATCTTGTTTTCCTCAATCACTGAATATAATTGCAGAAATTTCATTAGAACCTATCCTTTGTCCAATATCTGTAGCAACTTGTGCAGGAGAGTAACTCTTAACATCAGCAGATTTCTACAACATTACCATAGAATATATTATATTATATTTGGATCTTTTCTTGTTTCTTTTATGTGAAATTTCTCAAAGGGCATAGATCATCTATAATCCTAGCATTTGGCAAATGAAATATGAAGAAAGGGAGTTCCAAGAAAGCTTAGGATACGCAGCCATGTAGTGAGTATCAGGCACGAATGAGCTATGGTCATGCCCTGTCTCAAATAATAAATCAAAAAACAAATGAGTTTTATAGTTTATTATATGCAGATTTTGTAAATATTTTCTTAATTCATACCTAAATACCTTTTGAGGGTAAAATAATGTAAATTCTATTTATTCCTTGATTGTGTATAAGAAAGTAATAGATTTATATATTAATTTTGAATATTGAAAATAGTTTCAAGATAACCTAATAGTTTCAAGAAGTTTTCTCTGGGGATTCTTATTAGTGCATCTGCAAACAATGATGGCTTTCTTATTTCCTTAACTATAGGCTTTAAATCTTTTTCTTGTGATATCACATTATTTTGGACTTCTTTTGCCTAGTTCCTGATATCATCAGTAGCACAGTTAATTTCTCACTGCTAACTGCAATTTTACCTAGTTTCTTTGCCAGTGTGCACTATCAAATTGAAGGAGAATCTTATTCTTCCTGGGCGGCTGAGGGTTTTGGTGATAAATGATCATATCAGGTTTTACTGCTTTCATTGACATAATTATAAATTGTTTTACTTCAGACAAGCCTTGAGATAAATCATGCTTGGTCACGGTTTGTAATTCTTTTGTTAACACTGTTTGAGAATATTTGCAATTACCGTTATAACATATATTGGTCTGTAGTTTTCTTTTCTTGTAATACTTTTTAATCCTGGGTTTTGATGTTAATATATGCTGATCTTAGAAGCGGAGTTAAAATGTCTCTTTGTGTTTCTTTGCACTGGAGTAAATATTGAAGAATTTAGGTCAATTCATGCTAAAATATTTATTAGAATTCACCAGTTAAATCTTCTGAGCCTTGTGTGCTTTTAGGAAAATAAAAATTAGTAATTCATTAAAAATAAATTATCCATATTTTATTATATGTTTTTTCGTAGATTATGTCTGTCTAAGGTAATATAAGTTGTCAAATTTTGAGTCTTAAGCTTCTTCATAATAATACTTAATTATTTGTAATATATATGACACAAGTACTAATACTCTGACAATCATTTTTATTATTAATTTATGCTCTCTTACATTCATTCTTGTTTTTGCTTTCTTAATCCTATTTGTTCACTTTTTAACCTGTGTAGACATTTTTCAGTTTTACTGGTATTTTCAAGGAGCATGATTTTAGATTTTGGTTTTATTGATTTTTCCCTGTTGATTGTCTTTATTCTTAACCTATTATTCTTTACTTCTTTTTTACATGGGATTTAATATTTTCATAAGTTTTTACTTAACTATGGTGTACATTTTGATTATATGGAAGGAAATTAAAACCAGCTCCCAAATGTTTTCTGTCCTCTGACTGCCAACAATGCATTGTAACATGTGTATCTGTACATGAAACTCAGTCACAAAATTGTCTTAAGTTATAAAACAAGAAAACTCCTTAATAACTTGTAGTTTATAAGTTTGAGGTAAATTATATTCTTTGGGACTAGATTAAAATACTGCTCAACCTAAATTTTCAGAGTCTGTAGGCATCATGGCATACATTTGACACAGTTATTATTTTCTTTATTTTTTGACTTCACATCGCCCCACACATGAATAAGATTTCTGAAAGTAATCACACACAGCAGTTAAAACACAACAATAATTTAACAGTTTGTAGCTGTATAAATACACCACACAAATACATTAGCCAGTCTATCTTGGTTCCCTTCCAGAAGATTCCTTATTCCTAAATGGCAACAATGTGCAAGACAATCTGTCAAGTCAACAGGAGATAAGCACAGCCATCTTCAATTGCCTCCTCTGATTCATTAGAATCAGTAAGATTGTGAAGTGAGACCCTGTCCCACACTTCTGATGTTGTTACATTAGCCTCATCCATTCAGGAGGTGATATTAGAAGTCACCAATGCATCACATCTGAGTTCACATGTCCAATAAAAACACTCCAGTTTAGAATCTTGTCAATCCAGTTTTCAATTTCATTGCTTCAATCTTGTCCCATCGTACATTCATTTTAGGACTGTTTAGGACAACTTAGCAAAGGAGAGATGGCTAGATCAGCAGCCTTGCAACTGTAATGCTAATGAATCACTTTTGGATTTCTTAAAATAGAGATGCACACCTAATGCATTCCAAGGTTGATGCCAATGTGTCTGGAATTGAACTCACAGGTACTGTTCAACACTGTCACTCTGCAGACATTTGCATGATTATTTCTTTCCAAGTTCAACTTACATCATTTGCTTGTTGGATATGTCATTATAAAGTCATTTACAAGAGCAGTATTCCTGTAACAAAGTCATTGAAAGTAGTGTCTGCATCTCAGTGGGATCTTCTACGCTGTATGAATTCCATGTGTCCTTTCATCTGACCTCTCATTGGTGTAAAGAGAGTATAAACATGACACTCTGCCTCTTTTTCTCTGTTCCACTGCCTTGTTTATCTACCCCCAAATCAGTGAATTGTGAAGTTCTATTTTCAGCAGCTGTATTTGATGTATTACTTTTTCAGTAGGTAAGATTTATTGTCTTATGAACTATATCTACTATTCCTACAAGAATAGTTAAGTAATTTTTTCTTTCACCCTTTTCCTCTGAGAAGTTCTGCCAATTATTGTGTAGAATATTCTTCAATTTTCAGTCCAATTCTACTCTCTCAGGGGTATAATAGGGAAGCAGAAGGCTGTGAGAAAATAAAAGGATGAAATCAACAAAACTTTTGGAAAGGGAGAATTTTGAAATAACAGCATGCTTTGAAAGCAGAACTGTGAAGAGATCCCAGTCCAGCCATTTGTTAGTTTTAAGATCTGCTGTGAGAATTAATGAGTCATTTTATATACATGCATTACACCCAGGTTGCTACTCTGCTTGTTCTCAGCCCATGGCTGTCCTCTCTTCATGAGCGGACCCTATTGTGTTTGGATGAAAGAAGGAATAAAGTTATCATGTAATGTATTCCATGTGAGTTAATAGGATTGTATTTCATCTAGTCTATTGTGTAGAAATATTCTATGTCCCCTGAAATTGTCAGTTAAAAATGAAATTGCTCTTGAGGGGACAGCTTTTCTGTTATGAAATAGAATTATAAAACAAGTTAAACAACATATTGATCAATGCTTTCAATGTGTTCCCTTCCTCACACCTATTAACTGAAATCCCTACAGCCTGATTATGAAGCAGAGACTATTATATGGTAAGTTAATGAATGAGAAAACTGAGGTTATAGAGATGAAATGATTTATCTAAAGATGGATGTAGTAAACTTTAACACTAAAACTTAATTTGCTTGATGTTTTAAACAGACTCACTAATTTCATCAAAAAAAGTGACAGGTACACATTTCTAACCAAGTTACTTTCATACAGCTTCCCATGTGTTTGCTGAAAATGTTATTCTGCAAAAGACATATTGGTGTGACACTATTATCTTTGGGCTCTAGAGGTAGGATCTGGGTAAGAATCTGAATGTTCCATTATATAAATACTTCCTGTGTAATTCTTTCAGTCTTATGAGGAAAAGAATCTTGAACTTTCCTGGCAGGTAACCTGGTTCTCCAGAAGATAGACAAAAAGTTGGGCACATTAATTATGCTACAACTATGATGAGTCTTAACAAAATTATTTTTGGAAAGCATGTGGCCTCAGAAAGCCTAACTGTGGCATGACCAATTAAGAGTCATTTGCTAAGACAACTTTCTTTTCTGAACCATGCATGTTTTAAGATAGTTAGATGAACTGTTGTTGTATCTCCAAATATTCAGTTTCAGCTTGTGGTTAATGAACCTAAGAGTGAGCAAATTTTGGAGTTTATCCAAAGTGTGCGTCTTAAAAGAGTCCTATGCTCAGTCAATTTTCCTAGTATGGATAGAGTTACCTGATGATGCTAAATGTATTAAGTGCAATGATTGATAGTGTTGTCATAAAATTCTGTAAAGGAAAGTACAGTAGTTAAGTGAGCTTTTGGGGTTTGTGAGTGAGCTATTTAATTCTCTATGACAAACAACCACATCACATCAGTTCATACAATGAAGGCCATCTGTCTCTGAATCTCATGTCTTGGCATCCTCTGAATGTTGTCTAATTTGGCCAGGCTCCACTCCACGTTGCCGAGTTCTGAGTTGCTTCAGTTCCAGTCCACGTCTTCACTCTCCGCAGCCAGCTGGTAATCATAATAAAGGTATTCTCTTCTCTTAGTCGAGAGGCAGTAGCAAAACAATGAGCAGAAAGCATCTGTTGAGTCCATTTTGGCTCGAGGCAGAACTCTAACTGCACCTGCCATCTTCACATACAGTCCTCTGCCCAAAACCACATTCTTTTGACAGTTCATGAGAAGATTTTGTATTGGCTCAATATTCCAGTCCTTTATCATTTTCACTAGAGTTCCATTAGTTTCCTGATGTAGGAGGGGCTTCTATCTATCTGTGGTTTTCATTGGTTAATTAATAAGGAAAACTGCTTGGCCTGATAGGTCAGAACATAGGTAGGTGGGGAAGACAGAACANTAATAAGGAAAACTGCTTGGCCTGATAGGTCAGAACATAGGTAGGTGGGGAAGACAGAACAGAATGCAGGGAGGAAGAAAGCAGAGTCAGGCAGACGCTATGCTTCTCCTACCCAAGATGGACGGTGGTTAGACTCATGCCAGTAAGCCACAGTCAAGTAGTGATACACATTAATAGAAATGGGTTAAGCAAGATGTGAGAGTTAGTCACTAAGAGGCTAGAGCTAATGGGCCAGACAGTGTTTAAATGAATACAATTTGTGTGTTGTTATTTTGGGTGTAAAGCTAGCCATGCGGGAGCCGGGCAGGACGAAAAGCAGGCCTGCTTGCCTCATCACTACAGTTTCCCTTTACTCGGATTCTAAGAAACAATGGCTTCTTGTTATTAGTTTTTTGTTCATATAGTATATTTTAGTCATATGCTTCCCCCTCTCTCCACTCCTCCCAGATACCTTTGCCTCACTGCACATACAACTACTGTTAATCCCACCAGTAGAGAATAAGACAGCTACCACAACTGAAAGCCAAATTTGAAGCAAGCTTTGATTGGGCTCTGGCCAGATCCATAGCTGCTTTCCCAGGAAATTGCCTCAAGTCATGGTTTGCAGTGGCTTAAGTATTTCTCATCAGGTCCAATCAGGGGCAAGCATACATACTTATATGCCTCTACTCTACATCCAATTGGGCAAGTGTACATCATGATGGAAATTCTTGCCTGTGAAACTCCCACCCTCATATCATCAAACACATCCACTGTAGATCAAAGGCATTTTTGTTTCATGGATCTCTAAAGTATGGTAATTAAAAATGAGAATGTAACGGTGACTCTCACACTACCAGTACTCGAGCCTGGAGTCTGTGCTGGAGTGTGAATGGTCTACTCAGTGATACTCCACTGAAATAAAAAAACAAAAGGTATTCTTTTTTTCTAGCAGGTATCAAATTTCAACTAGCATCTTGGTTAAGGGTGGAACTTTGTGTCTACTTTCCTTTTCCCTGCTAGGATTTTTGTCTGGTCTAAATTGTCCATGTCTTGTGAATGCTGTCACAGTGTTTGTGAGCTAATATCTTCATCAGTCCTATTGGAACTTCTGTTTGGTTGGAGCCTGCTACCATCTCTGGCTAATAGAATCTTTCTATATTTTTTTCCATGTAGATCAAGAAATCCATAGTGAAGGGTTTTGATAAACAAATTTCATTTAGGAATATGTAGTCCCAAGTCTCTCCTTCTCACACAATGTCCAGTTGT
This sequence comes from Bramus lutescens, assembly GCA_001685075.1. Taxonomy (NCBI): domain Eukaryota; kingdom Metazoa; phylum Chordata; class Mammalia; order Rodentia; family Cricetidae; genus Bramus; species Bramus lutescens. The sequence goes on along the minus strand of LOEQ01006252.1, from coordinate 91,323 downwards.
GCATGTTTGGGTTAATTATCATCTACTAGAAGAAACTTCTCTGATGATAATTGGTCACTGCTCTGATTTAGGAGTATAACAATATGTCATTAAGTGATGTTTTTACTGCTGTGTTCCTCCAGCAAAATAACAGTAATAAATTTTCCCCTAGAGTTTACTACCTATCTAATCTCAGGTTCTTGGTCACTTTAACCATGTCTTGTATGAGTTCCATCTCGTAGAATGGGCCTTAAACACGGTGGTAAAATAGTTGGTTACTGCCATGACATGCGTGCCACTCTGGCACCAGCATATTTTACAGCAGATGTCTGTGACAGATTACAGGGTTTGCAGATGGATGATATTTATGATAATTTTTCCGTTCTGGTAGCATGAAAAGTATCTTCCTGCACTATGAATGTTAGGAAGGATAGAGCTTCTAATTTGGCACTAGCTCAGTTTCTCCATGTTTCACTACAGAAGTAAGTGATTGAAGTTACTCCTTTGCTGCTCTTGTCAAATAAATGAATCAGTATATTCAGTACAGTTTTAGCATAATCAGTAGTGTGCATGTTCACTGTATTATCTGTTCTCTAAGATAATTGCAATTGTAATTACTAGGGATACAAACTACCAAAGACACAGTAAAGGAAGTAAGCCATGCACATATCAAACAGGGAAATTGTGAGTGATAAAATGGTGACTGTTTTAAGCTAAAGTCACTCTGCCTAATGGATTCTAGCATGAAGGAAATTGGTGAACGAACGTAGAGCTTAAACAAGTTAATCCAATTATCCTGTTATTTCTTAACATTACCATTGCCCTATTTATTATTTTTTGAACTTAACAGCTTCAAAATAACTTTATATATGCAAAAGATAATTAACATTATTATCAGGGAGGTAGATATGCATTTCAATTTAAATGCTATTTATTAGATCCTTTCCCTTGCCTTAATTTGTCTTTAACTGAAAAGTAAAAACCATATGAATGAATGCTAGGAAGGAGTCTAGCAAGCTTAGCACATTTAAGCCAAGATTAAGGAAGTGTTTATGAGATTATAAATGACATAAGATACATACACACATTGTGGAATAGCTAAATCAACATTAATAACATCTGACTTATTTTTATGATGTGCATAGTTAAAATCTTCATAATATTTAAGTGTAAAACATTAAACATGTTTACTATTATGAAAAACATCTTTGTTAAACTTATTCTTTCTATCCAATTGCAATTTGTGTCTCTTGACAAGCATTCCATAATCTTCTCATGCTTCAACTTCAACTACCCAACATTTCTTTATTCTACTTAAACATTTTTAGCCTCCCATGTAGGTAAGATTGTGGAGTTCTCAGGTTTGATCAACACTGTTGTAACAACAGGATTTTCTTCTTTTTTAAGGCTCCCTAGTACTTCACTGTGTATGTGTATTGGATCTTTCTATATCAATATCTGTTCATAGACACAGTATCTTCATTTTATATCACTTGTAATAATTCTTTAATGAATAATGAAGTTGAAAGTCTCTTTCACTATTCTGTTCACATCCTTTTGATATATTCCCAGTGGGACTACTGGTTTATATGAGAGTTCTATTATTAACTATGAATATANAAGGAAATTGGTGAACGAACGTAGAGCTTAAACAAGTTAATCCAATTATCCTGTCATTTCTTAACATTACCATTGCCCTATTTATTATTGTTTTGAACTTAACAGCTTCAAAATAACTTTATATATGCAAAAGATAATTAACGTTATTATCAGGGAGGTAGATATGCATTTCAATTTGAAAGCTATTTACTTAGATCCTTTCCCTTGTCTTAATTTGTCTTTAATTGAAAGGTAAAAACCATATGAATGAATGCTAGGAAGAAGTCTAGCAAGCTTAGCACATTTAAGCCAAGATTAAGGAAGTGTTTATGAGATTATAAATGACATAAGATACATACACACATTGTGGAATAGCTAAATCAACATTAATAACATCTGACTTATTTTTATGATGTGCATAGTTAAAATCTTCATAATATTTAAGTGTAAAACATTAAACATGTTTACTATTATGAAAAACATCTTTGTTAAACTTATTCTTTCTATCCAATTGCAATTTGTGTCTCTTGACAAGCATTCCATAATCTTCTCATGCTTCAACTTCAACTACCCAACATTTCTTTATTCTACTTAAACATTTTTAGCCTCCCATGTAGGTAAGATTGTGGAGTTCTCAGGTTTGATCAACACTGTTGTAACAACAGGATTTTCTTCTTTTTTAAGGCTCCCTAGTACTTCACTGTGTATGTGTATTGGATCTTTCTATATCAATATCTGTTCATAGACACAGTATCTTCATTTTATATCACTTGTAATAATTCTTTAATGAATAATGAAGTTGAAAGTCTCTTTCACTATTCTGTTCACATCCTTTTGATATATTCCCAGTGGGACTACTGGTTTATATGAGAGTTCTATTATTAACTATGAATATA
>LOEQ01006252.1:77835-88605 GCA_001685075.1 Bramus lutescens | reverse complement strand
GTTGCTGATAAGTATATGGCTTTAGGGTGACCAATAATCTATGAAGCAGCTTATCCCTAGAGAAAACTGGTACTCACTCACTCAGTAGCCAATGACTACCTATTCATCTAGATGCAGCACTTACTAAGATGTCCCCTATCCACACTGACATGTTCTCTAGTATTGACATTACACAGGTCTTGTTTAAGCAGCTTCACTATTGAGATTTCATGGGTGAAGCTTCCTTGTCATGTCTAGAAGACACTATCCCTACAGCAGCTGCTCCAGTCCTCGGGACCCTGCAGCCTTTCACCCTCATAATCTCCTGTCTTATGAGCTTTCAGTACAGCAGGTGTGCTATAGATCTATCACGGGAGATGCCATCTCACAGTCACTTTTTTTTGTGTGCTTTGATTGGTTGTGGATCTCTGTAGTGGTCTCCGTATACAGGGGGAAAAGTAGGGAAGACATTTCTAAAAGACTTGTTCAATTAGGCATTTAGAGCAAGTTGACAAGCCCTCATAAGACCGTAAGGCCTCTGTATCTTAAAAGAGACAATCAACTGAGTAAAACATAAGCCCACAGAGCAAAAGAGAATCTTTCCCAGTTACATAAAAGAAGATTAAAACCCAGAATATGTAAAGAATCCCCCAAAATTAAAATTCAAAGGATAAAGGAAATAAATGACTCAATTAAAAATATTGGTTATGAATCTAAACATACTATTATCAAAGGAAGTAATAAAATGGTCTTAAAATGTCTTCGAAATGTTCAGAAAAGAATTCTTTGTCCCTTTACACTTAATATTGATGAAATTCAAAAATTTTCTTGCTCCAGTCATGGACAAGTTCAAATATCAACCAACAAGAAATACTGTGGGGTTGTGGGGAAAGAGGAATCCTCATTCACTGTTGGTTGGGTTACAAACTGGTGCAGCCACTGTGGAAATCAGTATGAGGAATTCTCAAAAATGCAAGAGTTGGTCTTTCATAGAACTCGGATATAATGCTCCTTGTCGTATGTCTAAAGGGATTGACACACTGTTCAGGAGCTCCAGAAATACTTGTTCAGCAATGTCCATTGCCATGCTAGTAGTCACAATAGCTAGGAAATGGAAACAACCTAAATGTCCTTCAGCTGATGAATGGGTAATGAAAATGTGGTCCGTACTACCCACAACTGAATTCTATTCTAAGGAAAATGAAATCATAAGATTTGCAGGTAAATGAATGGGACTGAAAAACATTACACTGAGTGAGGTAACCTGGTTTCATAAAGACAAATGCCACATATTCTCTCTTATTTATGGGTCCTTGTTCCAAATCTGCATGTGTGAATATGTAGCATGAAGTAATTGCAGAAATCATGGAGGTATTTCTCTTTAAAAATTCTTAAAAATGAAAATGTACAGCGGTCAAATGAGGTACCATATTTATTTAGAGATGAGAAATGATTGTGAATACATTTATAGTTGTCCTGGCCTAAAGTAAACAGAGTGTCGGAGATATCATTTAAGAAACCAAGAGTTAACCTTGTTGGCCATTCCGACTTAATGAATATTGCTGCAGTTTCTGACTTTCAGCTTGCAGTGCATGTGTACTCTATCCCGGAGTACAAGGCTGCATTCCCTACCTTTGTTCTCCCAGCCCCCACCTTTATATACAACCTCAGTAGGAAATGCTTCCAACTTTTATCAGTGTTGTATGATACAAGCTGTGGATTCATCATGCACAGCACTAATTGTTTTGAGGTTATGCTTTCTATACTTCATTTGTTCNGTTTGTTTGTTATTCTATTAATGTGATATATCATATTTATAAACTTGCATGTTGTGACTCATTCCTGCTTGCCAGGGAAAAATCTTTTTAATATACTGGTGAATTTGATCTTCAAATGTTTTTTTGAGAATTTTGTCTGTTTTATCATCATGGATATTTGACTTATAATTCTCTGTCTTTGAGGCACACAGCCACAGATCTTAACAAAAGTAGTACCCTGAAGTTTCTGAGATCTGAGGAAATGATGGACCTGGTGGGTGAGGAGTGGGCACACCCGTGCCATCTTGGTAGCTGTTTGTGAAACACAGATATCAAGAATTAATGGAAGGACATTTACACAATTAAAGTAACTCCAGGGACCTGGCAGAGTCACCAAGATAATTTCCAGAGTATGGGCTATTGAATTGTGGCTTTGGTGTCTGGGATGTTGGAAGAGCTGATGCAGGATCCTTGAGTCAGGATTCTAAAGCTCAGTCCTGTTCATAGTAACAACAACTCAAGTGTGGGAACAGATTTATATGGTGACTGAGCTGTTGCTAGGAGGATGGACATTCAAAATCAGAGGTTGACTTCTGGACAGAGTATACACTAGATCACCATGGTAATGGTTATATTTACTAAGATGTGCGATTGCTGAGGTTATCTGCAGAGACTGGTCCTGAGAGCAGATATTCTCAGATCAGCTTTGGTTCTATGGTCAGACGGTTTTATTATTGGTAAAAGTGGCAATTCTTTTGTTGCAGTGGCTCCAAAAAGGCTACTTCTTAAGGGNAGGAGGATGGACATTCAAAATCAGAGGTTGACTTCTGGACAGAGTATACACTAGGTCACCATGGTAATGGTTACATTTACTAAGATGTGCGATTGCTGAGGTTATCTGCAGAGCCTGGTCCTGAAAGCAGATACTCTCAGATCAGCTTTGGTTCTATGGTCAGACGGTTTTACTATTGCTAAAAGTGGCAATTCTTTTGTTGCAGTGGCTCCAAAAAGGCTACTTCTTAAGGGACTTGAGAGTAGGTGTTTCATCTTCAACAGGACTCCTCAGAAGGTGTGCCTTATAACCTCAATGACAAGAGATGCTGGTCTTCAAAACAACTTGCTGGGTACCATGGTAACTGATGCTAGTAGAGTCCTTCTTCCTCTTTTCCTCTCTTATCATCACAGGTATGACATATTTTAGCATGGATTCTTATTGGTTTTGCTCTAATGTGCAGATTCTTTAATTTGACTTTGAATTTCTAAGATATTTTGGTTTGCCAATCATGTTTATATCTATGGAGGATTTTTTGGGGGGTATGTGTATAAGAAGATGATTTCTTTTAGTCTTATGCCTTGATGATTCTACTCCATGAAATTCTATTTCTTCCAAGACAGACTTATGCATTCTCCACTTCTTTATTAAAAGAAAGGGTAGATGGGGAGTATAGAAAAGAAAAAAAATGAAATATCTGCATTATATACAATGTTGACTAGAAATATTTGTATATATAATGCTTTGTGACAAAAATATTTCAAATCCCTTTCTTTACTATGATTTTGATATTCCNTGTGTATAAGAAGATGATTTCTTTTAGTCTTATGCCTTGATGATTCTACTCCATGAAATTCTATTTCTTCCAAGACAGACTTATGCATTCTCCACTTCTTTATTAAAAGAAAGGGTAGATGGGGAGTATAGAAAAGAAAAAAAATGAAATATCTGCATTATATACAATGTTGACTAGAAATATTTGTATATATAATGCTTTGTGACAAAAATATTTCAAATCCCTTTCTTTACTATGATTTTGATATTCCCCCAGTTTAGCTTTGGTCCCACAGGAAACAGAGTGTGAGATCGTCATAGCTAATCCTGACTTTAGGTTTGAATGGTCCAGGTAGAAAGATCGAGGAGCAGAGAATAAATAAGAGCTTACTACCCTCAAAGAGACTCCTTACTTACTACCGAAAACAATTCACCAAGCATGTATCTCCGAATGCAGAGGTGTGAGGTAGAAGCCAAATGCTAGGTCTTTTCTGTTACTCCTGGGAGGGGTGTTGCTTCTAACACATGTATTGACTCCATCGAAGAATAAAGATACCCTCAATCCTAATTGATAAATATTCATTTCCGTATTCTCACGTTTGAATCCTGTCATAATATCTGGTTCCACACTAAGAGTCACGTGGCCTCACTTATGAGCTTGTAGTATTTGTGCACTTTGATTGGTAGTGTATACTGATTCTTGTGGCTACACTGAGCATGAATCTACTGACATGTGTACAACAACATCTAAGCCTGTGCCTCTTCCACCAGATAGCTGTTAGAAATCCCCTTTATGTTTCCTTTCCTTTTTTCTTCTTCTGATGTTTTCGTTTGTTTCCCTGTCTTAATATTTGTGGCTACAAAACCCAGGGAGAATTCTAAGAAGTTCGAAAAGGGAAGAAAGTTTTCTCAGAATACAGAAACTGGAGTTATCCATCAGAAATTGCAGATTTCTAAGATTTTTCTGCCACTAAATGGAGTCATTCTGCTTGTCATCAGGACGAGCCTGGTGCTGACACATCATTTAGAGGATACAGCATCATTTGGAAGACATCACAGATATGTCTACTGACTGCATCTTTATTTTGCGTCTCTTTGCCCTTAAAGGGAGATCTGCCTGTGTTAGCTCTCTTCTTCCAAGAAGTAGAGTTTGGGAGCAATCAAATACTGGAATCTTCTCCACTTACTTTTTCTTACTCTTTTTCTTACTTTTTCTTAGTTATAGCGTTAAATGGAAGGTTTTAGTTCTCTAACACATCCAGACAGAGCCAATTACTTTCCCTAAAGTCAAAGATGGGGATAATGGACGGGAATGTCTGTTATGAAAAGTCTACTCCTGACACTGTGAAGCTCCTCTCTTCCANATATATATGTTAGGGATATACAAAAAGGCTTTGTAGACTGTAAGAAGAACACATCTAACTTAGGCTTCATGCTTGCTATGCATAGCTTTGAGGTGTTACAATGTCTCCTGCTATCCCATGGAAAACATTCCAAACTCAGTGAGGACTTTGCACCCTTCACAGCTAGGTTTATTTCCTTCCTTTTCATACTTATTTAAAAAAATAATTATGTGAATATATTTGTCATTCCTCCAACACAACAGGTGTTAACTTCTCACTATATTTATGTCTTTGCTCTCTTGTCTTAGAAAAATCTATACCCTGAACCCTGAACCTTTTGGGAAAGGTTTCTGCCTGTCCAATGGAGAAACTCCTATACAATCCACAATACCCAGTTCAGTGTCATTTTTATTAGATTTCTGCAATAGAACTTCCTCTCCCTCTCTGATTTACACTGTAGTGAGATCTCTTTTGATTCTAACTTAGAATGAAGATATCTACACCCTTTTGATTCCTTCACTCTGCTGTGGGTTCCAAAAGGACAGGATCAGCCTCACATCCCCAGCAAAATGCAGTGGCAGATGCACAGGGTGTACTTAATACAGGTTAGCTAAATTAAATCAAACAGAGAAATAATAATGTCAAATAAAATGGTGCACGGACAGTTGAATAATCACTGCTGAGATGTGAGAATTTTTAAATCCCAAGAGGGCCAGCCACTTCACAGGCTCTACTATGTGAAAACTATATCAATCAGGGACTTATTTTCAATTGTATGATGACAGGTTTACTCTCAGGCTATAAGGATGTGAAATATGTTGTATGTATAATTTATTGTAGTTCATAAAAAAATGAAGCCCGAATTTCTGACAACAAAAGATACATTCCCAGAGCATCAAATCAGCTAATATGAAGGATGCTTATAATGAAATATTTTAATGCAGGTAATGGTACTGGAGAGTTCCTGTTTGTTGAGAAAATTTTAAGCTAACATAATTACAATTTTAGACTGTCCAAACGTTTTAGAGGCAAAGTGTTGCAATTTAGGTAGGACAGAGAACAATTATACTCTATATCAAGAGATAAAATGCAAATTCTTCAATTGCACACTTAAATTATCAAAGGCCCACATTGGCAGAGAGGATAATTGGTAAATGAGGTTTTTTTTTCCTCAAAGACATGTGCAAGCCAGCTTTCTGTCACCATAATGAAATACCTGAGGTAATTAATTTGCAAATAGAAAATATTTATTTTAGTTAGCAGTGTTGGAGCTTTAAGTTAAATAATGGTCAGAGCAGTTGCCTTGAGTGATGCAGACAACAACTAGCAAAGGCATAGGGTTAGCGATGATGGAATGAACTGGGAGTTTGTTCCCAGTCTGGAACAAACTCATGCCAAAAACAGGAGTAGAGGGATGAAGAAATAGGGATGACCAAACCTTTGTTGAAAAGACATTGCAATATTTAAAGAACCTCCCCATATCCTCATTACTCTATGAAAATTTTATATATGTATGAAATGTATTGTATTCACATCATCCCTACGCCGCCTTACTTAGTATCCTGTACTCTGATGTTATGATTGGATTGTGTCACTGAGGAATTTAGCTCTTATTTTCTTGATGTTTAACACAATTTCCTTTCTGTGATCAACCTTAATTATAGAACATTGTTTCTCTTATAACGATTTGGTCAAGTTTAATTCATCATCTACTTCTTTCTTTGATGCTTTGAATAGGTGCTCACTGCAAATTCCATTACCTTTTCCATATAGACTGTCATTAAGAATAACTGTTGACCTTGGGTCTTTGTATCACCACCTGTTTTTTCTTGCTGTTGTTATTTTGCTTTGGTTTTGTTTTGTGTGTGTGTGTGCATGCATGCACACATGTGCATACCTCCAAAAATTATTTCTGAGGCATAATTTCATTTTAATCATGTTTGTAGTCCTTTTAATTTTATTTTTAAAGAAATAATAGTTTTAAGATAAAATCGCTGTATAGTCCAGACTAGCCTGGAACTTATTCTGTGGATGAGGCTGATCTTGAACTCATGGCAATATTCTGTCTGAGCATCCAACCTGATAAATTTAGAGGTATGGCTCAAAGTTAGCTGCAGTCCTTAAATACTACAAGGAAGGAACAAAACCAAAACCAACACAAACAAATAACAACAACAACAGAAACCCCAACAACCAACATAACAAAGGCATGTGACATTCATTACTCACTAGTAGAATTGTAATAATTTTTGTGTGTGTGTGTGTGTGTTGCTATAAGACATTTTTTCAGATCTATTACTCTACTCAGAAAATACTGTGACATTCCTTAAAAGGAAATGGATTAAAATGAAAAACATGAAAGACATAGGGAAGATTGATATCTTGCATTGATGTGATGACACATACTTTGAGATATCATTTTTAAAAGTCTAACTGGTTGAGCTAGAGAAAAAGACTGGGAGCAAAGGGAGTATTTTCATTTTTCATTACCTACCATCAGGCTGACATTCAATTTTGAAAGGGCAACTAATTAGCAAACTCCATTTAATTTGAGATTAGAAAGGCTACCATCAGTGGTGAGGAAACCCTGGTGGACTGCACATTTCTTTACGACCTCAAGTCTTTCCAGCAATCCTGATTTTCCCAGCCTCTAATTTTGTAACAAGCTTCATACAGGTTTTGAACAGACTTCTTGGGAGGCAACTTGGTACATTTAATGTGAGATTTGCTTTCTCTTTCTCATATTTCACTCATGGCATCTTTGTTGGTGTGCCTTTAGGTGACTCTTGGAACCTTGTAGTACTAAAACCAGGCCTCCCAGAGTTGTCCAAAAACACAGTAATTGTGAAAGCATCCTTGATCAAAACCATTAGATAAATATATTTCCTTTTCTCTCCTTGATGGACATTTCTAACTAAATGTAATTTAAAAAACTGCTAATTATTTGGAAGAACAGCCACCACAATACCTTTCTATTATGACTTTTTATTTCCTACTGTAACTTCTCTTCCTTGCTCCAGTTCTCTGTTACCAATCTCTCTTCCTCGACCATTGATGTAGGAGGGTCTTCTGTCTATGTGTTACTTTCATTGGTTAATAAAGANGGAGGAAGAAGGCAGTGTGGCAGACACCATGGCTCTCCTCTCTGAGATGGACGCTGGTTAGACTCATGCCGGTAAGCCGCAGTCAACTGGCAATACGCATGAATAGAAATGGGTTAATTAAGATGTGAGAGTTAGCCAATCTGAGGCTAGAACTAATGGGCCAGGCAGCAATTTAATTAATACAGATCACCATGTGATTATTTCGGGCATAAGCTAGCTAGGTGGCCAGGACGACAAGCAGCCTGCCAGTCCCGTGTAAGCCAGTTGGGCTGTGGGAAGCCATTCCACCTTACAACAGACCTGGAAAAATAAAATTTGCCTTGGTCTTTGTTCTTTGTGTACTTGGGCTGAGGGACCTAGGCAACGGTTTTCAAAAAAAGTAACAAATATTTCCTGTATTATCATTATTTGTTTTTGCATGCTGACAGGCCCTTCACTTTAAGAATTATTCAGGGAGATATTTTATTTCTTTCATTTCAGTTCTAAACCTCACAAAGGTTTTCACCAGGCCGCACTAATCACAGATGGTGTTCACTGCTAAGGTTACATTGACAATTGTGTTCTTTCTTCCCCAAGCTGCATTGAATTCAGGTTACCATGAGTTCTGAGTACATTTGTATTGAAATTAGATTCTGCTACAGAATGAGATGCAGGAAACTTCAATTTCTGTAGAAAGTTACCTTCATCAAGGTCATCCAGTTACTGAACCATCAAAAGTTTTCTATTGCATTATCTTGAAAACAGCTCAGTAGCTTGGTTCTGTATCTTTGAAATTTCGTATTCCAAGAAAAATGTCAAATCACCAAGTCCATTTCCTCTATTCTTGATGGGGTTTAAATCTAAGGGAAGAAAGAAAAATCAAAGAAAAGGACTACTTTAGCTAGCTTTTATTATGTTACATCTGAGGTAAGTCACGTTTATTTAATGTAAGTATTTGATAGGAAAACATGAACATATAGCTTGGTGTTAATACACAATCACTTGTTGCTGCTATTCTTGCCATAGTTATCAGTAACTAAAATAATATATCATACTAAAGAATGAGATGAGGCCACATTACTCCCTGTTCAGTAGCTTGGACATCTAATGTCCTCTGCTTTCATTGTGACTGAAGTAATCACAGTATTTTAAGACTGAGGTAATCTTATCTAAAAAGGAAGACAGTGATTATCAATTGCTCATGATCTGTGTTCTAGTCAAATGGTCCAAATGAGACAATTTTAGTTGAGAAGATGAATTGGGAACTTCCTATTAAGTTAACATTCAACCTTATATACATAGGCAAAGATTTAATGAGAAATGTACAAACTACAAAATACTAATGAGAAAAATTCAAATACACTCATAAGTGAAATGATATGCAAATTTTTAGATATGAAAATAATGATATGATTTCTATTTTTAACTAACTGATTTAGAGTTTTAACGCATTCTTTTTGAGCAGAGAACTCTTTTTTTAATCATTATTAAAAATTTCCCCCTCCTCCCCTCCTCCCATTTCCCTCCCCCTCCCCCTCCCTCTCCAATCCAAAGAGCAGTCAGGGTTCCCTGCCCTGTGTGAAGTCCAATGTCCTCCCCCCTCCATCCAGGTCTAGGAAGGTGAGCATCCAAACAGGCTAGGCAACGACAAAGCCAGTACATGCAGCAGAAGTTTTAACACATTCTTACTCATCATTCAACAATTCTATTCTGAAATACTAAGAATGTTCATGTTGATGAGGCAGGGGAAATTGCTGAGCTTTTAGAGTCAGTGTGTCTGTCTGATAAATCAAGTGTCAAGTTGTTAAAGTATGTGACTCTGCAATCATACCCATTCCCAAGAGTTGTCAGGAGACTTGAGTCAAGGGTAAATATGCCCTTAAAAATAGATATACCTATCTGTTAACACATCAATATACATGGGTAAAGATGGTTGACAAAATAAATACAATAAACCAAAAATAAATGAACAATCAGATGAAAGTAATGGGAAGACGAAAATGGAAGGAATGAAATGAGGAAGATTGCATCTGGATAATCAAGAAAATAAATAGTAACTGAAAGCTACTGAGCCTTTTAGATGGCTAGGCTAAAAGTGCTTGCTTCACATGCCTAATGATCTGAGATCAATCCCTATAATCATTCTAGAAAGAGAAAAGTGACTCCAAAAAGTGCTCTACATTCACATGCACCTTGTGCCATGGATATGTCTGAACACAGCCCTCAGATACATACATAGCACACACACAAATAATGCTAAATAAGAATTTAAAAATCAAGATGGTTGTGTACTTATGCTTTTCTAAGGATTCTAAGTGGAAGTTACTTTGAATGTATAGCAAAATGTTATAAGGCACAGTCTATTGTCAGTTCGATATACAAGCATATGAAAACGGAGAAAATTGTTCAAATCATATTGCCCCTAAATCAGAGTTTGTATCTGAACATATGGTATTGTCTACTAGGTTTCATGTGGCTAAACGCAACACATGCTGTCATTTATACTGTAAGCCTTCGTAAGAACTTTCATGTACATTTATTTACATATATACACTTTACCCCTTTTAAACATGCTGTTAATTTATTATGCATATGTGTGTTTTGCCTACATCCATGTCTGTGTACCACATGCGTTCCTACTGCCTGTGGAGGACAGAAGATCTCCAGAGATTGGAATTACAGGCTCTTATGAGCTGCCGTCTGAGTACTGGGAATTGAATGTATGTCCTTGGGAAGAGTATTAAGTTCTCTTAACTGCTGAACCATTTCTCAAATACAAGCTTTACATTGTGTAGATAAAGAAACCAAATCTAAACAATGTAATTTAACTAACCAATTATTACAAATCTAGAGCAACAATGATTATGAGCCAAAGTATTTGTACTTACAGCCACCGTCATTTGTTTCTTCCAATTTTAACACTGAAGATTAGTAAGGTCCTTGGTTCTCATGAATTCACATTCTACAGCCTCTATACTTTTAATAGAAGCAACAGTCCATTCCCTGAAATGTAGTAATAAGGGGGGCGGGCCTGCTTTTCGTCCAGCCCAGCTCCCGCACGG
>LOEQ01006252.1:60411-77724 GCA_001685075.1 Bramus lutescens | reverse complement strand
TTATTAACCAATGAAAGTAACACATAGACAGATGACCCTCCTACATCACTGAAAGAGTTAGACCTTAGCTCCAAACCTCTGAGCAGTGACTAATATAAATTTATATTGCTTGGGAGTGAACAGTGTATTGACATTTTCCTTTAGCAACACTTCAAATTTAGGAGCAGTGTATTTGAAATAAAAATATGCTTATCCTGCATCAACAACCATGAAGTATAGATATTTGCTGCTTGCATTGCATCCTGGGCCCAGCACAAGGATGTTCTGCTTTTTTTTTTTGAACATGTTTGCAGTCTCATCATAGAGATGCCTGTTAGCTTCTATGTACCAATTAAACCCCAGTCCACTTAACGAGGAACCCATGATATTTTTTAAGCATCAGTTTATCTTCTATATATGCAGTCAAATCAAATGTTTTGGAATTTAGGCTACCGTAAGTCAAAAATATTTTCTTATTTTCCTTTTAGTTTCTGTATTTGTTGAGCTATCACTCAGAGATTTCTGTCATTTAAAGAAATAGAAATCAGATCATGGTCACTGTTTCCAGCAAAATGCAAGCTGTTTATACAGTTACTTGTTACATGCTCTGGTTGCTCCTAAAGAGACATAAATATTTAAAAAGCTCCCCACCCATAGCTTAAGCAGCAGGATCTTCTATTTGAGTTACACATCTCCCATTGTGTGTGTGGTTTGAGATATAGGTGAAATGAGGCTCAACATAAACTATGGTGTCACAAGAAGGCACACACATGGATCCATCAATCTTCCCCTTTCTCTCTAGAGGGAAGCTGCTTTCTTATAAATGAAGCCACCACTCGGCTGGGTTTCAACTATTGCATTTTCCTCGGTCTTTAAGTTCTTATTCACAATGCTTTTGAATATGCACAAGGCAATCAGATCAAGCTTCAGATTCTGGACTGTGCTGTGTTCACAGGTATATTGACATTTCCATGAATACTCAACTTATTCCAACAAGAGATTTATTCAGTATCATCAACTAAAACTGAACACATTGTGCCAGCCTTACCCAATTATATCAGTAATGCTCCACTCCACGCACTGAACGAATCTATTTTTGTGGTTAGACAGAAAGGCATATGCTATGTAGAGACAAAAATTCATAAAATACTCAACTTTCTGAACCCAGTTTGGTGTCTCTTTAAATTGAAATTTGGACAATTTCATGGGGAATGCATGCACATAAAAGCAGACCTTAGAAACAGGCATTTGATAGGCTCTTTTTACCAGTCTATTCTTGCTGTAAGTATTTTCCCAGAAAAATTCCTCATTTTGGTTCCCTGTACAATGTCTTATAATTTGGAACTCTATAAAAAATACGTGCTATGGTGGTGACTTTCAGGAGAACAGAATGTTAAAAAAAATCTCAAGTCAGATTGATGGGCTTAGGGAAGCCCAGGAGAGCACTCCACCCACCTCTGATAGTTCTTGGATGGAGAAACAAATGTCTGGAGAATTATGGAGACTTTTCTAGCTAGCATGCAAAGACAAAGGCAGAATTGGCATGAAAATTAAGAGTGACGTCGAATAAAAATTATGATTTTAAGGATCATGATATTTGCTAGATAGGGACCTTAGCAACTATGACAAAAAATCATTAAGTTTTATTGTAGCTACTGTTTTCTTTCAGTTTCACAGTGCCATAGAATTGAGGATGTATATAGAAGATGAAAGTCTTGGCCCCAGAGCATTGTAGGAAGCAGCTGAAGCCAGTGGTTGACTTGGTGGAACCAGTAGACTGGAACCATGTTCTTCTCACAGTTCATCACAGCATCTGTTCTTGCTTTTTAGTTTGTCCTAAATTTTGATATTTTTTTCTATAGCAAAACATTTCTCAAAACTCATTACTGAACCCTATATGAGATAAGATTGATTGAATTCGCCACATTGGTGTTTTGTTTTGTTTTGTTTTTAATCTCACTTTGCTCTTCGGCTATGTTGAGGGACATTTCAAAATGTAGGGTGTTTTCTAAATGAACCACGCAATGAGTCAGCATCACACTGTAGGGTGCAGTAACCTTCTACCTACTTGGAATAATTCACAAACTATCCCCTGACTTTCTAACTCATAATTGGTTCAAGAAGGTTGTAGAAATCTCGAACAGGTCAGATTACAGCTCAAAGCAAACACTTAGGAACAAACGAGAACAAAGATTTGGGGGGCATCACAGAAAACATATGCTCTAACGAGTGAAGAACAAATAACGATCTTTGATGAAACTGAGGACAACTCCACGTTTTGTTTACTTCATCATTTGCTCTAATTTACTGCTCCACACAATGGAAAGTACTTAGATTCTAAAATAAATTTAACTTTTTCCCTTTTGGTGAAATTTTTCTTGGCCTACATGCCAATCCTTTGACAATACTGAAGGTAGTACTCCACAGACATCAGCATTTCCAGGTTTACATATTCTGTGAGTGGAAACTAAACTTGTTGAGTCTCCTTTACATTTCTTTAAGGGATGCATGTGGATATAAAAGGCATACCTATGTCTATGTTCACTCCTTCAAAAGACAAATATTTTTTAAAAAATTAAATCGAATTGGATAACTTTATTTTTCAAGGTTTTTTCCTCATGACTATAAGGAAAGAAATATACATTTCCCCCCTTTCAAATTACAAGGGATAATCTCTTCCCTGTCAGCATGAATCACACAGAAGCTCTCTGCTATTCTCTCAGAAGTCATTCATCTTTGACATTCTTTTTTTCAACATTCACAATATTTCAGATTTATGTTTCCACATGGATCTCTACTGTAGATTAAAGGGGAAAAACCTTATTTTTATGTTCAACATAAAAAATGTATCTGACTGCAAATGTTAGCTTCAATAATACCACGATGATGCTGAAGGTGCTACTTCCTGCTCCAAGGATACACTCAATCCCACAACGCTGAATCAAAAAGTTCACATTAGCTTCAGACTGAGTGTTGAAGCAGGTCCCAACTCCCCCGATTCTCGTAGTCTTTCCATCACTGGTTTGAAGCACCCATCGCTTATATGAGTTGGGTTCATTTAAAGGCTAAGTACATTTGTCATTTTGCATGCTTTATCCAGTCGAGTCAGAAGGGAGTTTCACTTCAAGTGTGCATGAAGGCAGTGTGTTTTCAAGGCTCATTATATGAACTATGAAAGAAATAAACTATTCAGGGCCTCCAGACATGGTATATGAATAGTATCTAGCTTTTTATTCATGTTGTATTTCCCTGAAGTATTACAGTTTCCTCTGCCTAATATAGGAGATCAACCAACTCCATCAAAAGTGATTCAGATCTACTGTGAAAAACTTTTTTGTGTTTCTTTAAATAAGGATTTATCGAAGCATTAATATTGGAGTTATTTAAATGTTTACAAATATCTCATCTGCTAAAAAACACCTGTTTCAGCTTTTCAGGCAGAAGATACAGATTGTGGGTAAGTGTGAGTCTCTCTCGGTTGTCTATCGTGGGACGTTTAAGACTTTGAAAAGTAAGTAGAAAAATATCAGTAACATAATCCATGTTTATAGAAAAAATAGTTGATATAAAAGTGAATTTTGTTTCTTCCACCTGGAAGAGAACCTTAAATGAAACACTCCATCTTGGAGACAACGGTCAGGCGAGAAATTTCATAAGAGCCTGAGGGTCCTACTCACATAATTTCTTATAAAAAGCCATGGGAAGCAAGAACCTTCTCTTGCTCCCAGAGCATACGTTTGCCGTTCTCCAGCCTGCAGTCCACTCGCCTGCCGCACACACGGTGCTCGAAGCTTATTATCTCTCCAACCTGAAACCTTCTAAACCTATGGTGGTTTTTTTATTCTGCATGTACAAATAGTTGCATAGTATTTATGATATAAACCTGCTAAATGCTAACAGAAAGAGGAAGGGAAAGAGGAAAGGAGGGAGAAGGAGAAATGATATGGGAAAAAAAAACCAGGGGGAGAGACTGTTGGTGGATTATATATCTAGAAAATTGATGCTGGGGATATCGCTCAGGAGGCAGAAGCCTCATCTAACATACCAGAAGCCTTGGGTGTAATCCCTAGTAGCACGTAAAATGGGTAGCAGAGACACACAGGCCTGGTATCAGAACTTCAAACTTATCCTTCAATTCAGCTTGTTCTAGGCCTACCTGGGATAAACTAGAATCTATCTCCAAATATCAGAAAAGAAAATGCACATCTAGAATAGTGATCACAGTGTCTAAGCAGAAAATGTCAAGTATTTTAAATGTGTGGCTATAGGAAAGTGGTGGTAAGAATTCGTATGTATATATAGACACATATATATTTAAGTCTTATTCCTCTCATACATTACATCCCTCTTGCTGTTCCCCCTTACACACCTATATGTCCCTCCCATCACTTCCCTCTTCCCTAAAGCAACTCCTCTATATAAAGTGTATAAAAATATATATTATTATTATTACAAAAAATTAAGAATGCTTCTGACTCATTCTAACACCAAGTAAGTACTTCCAGTAGTGAATATAATTGCTAAATACATATAAATTATCTGCATAATTTTAAATTATTAATTTTATTTTGGATAATAGTGAGGCAAATTTATCATAAATAGGAACAAACATGTCAGTGTGTTTGTTTGGAATCTGCATTTCCCAATATTTTACTGTATTTTCTTTAAATATTAAATAATATTCCCTACTAAACATAAGAAACAGGAATTGTGATAAGTTAATAAAGGCATACCTCTGTATAAAATTAATCTTAAAATATTTTGGTTTAAATCCTCTTATTTATTTTTATGCATATTTAAATATCTATTTAGACATTTTTAAGACATCCTATAGCACATATATTTTTGAAACATAATTTTTAAATTGATGATATTGTGTTGGTTGAAAAGTCTTTCCCCAAGAAAGAGCATGCCAAATTGTTACCCAATACTAAGGGGTTATCCCTGAAAAAAAATACAAACACAGACTGGGCACATTATGTACAGAAAATGAGAATTAGTGAAAAAAGAGGCCATAAATTTGAAAGAGAGCATGTAATTATATTGCAATCTCAGAAAGAAAAAATGAGTCTCTGGTTTTACTAGCAGTAGACTGACTATTCCTTGCACAGATAACAATGACTTAACCTAGCCGAAAGCATATAGCATATTTGCTGGTACTGAGAAGAAGAAGAGAGTTAAGCGGGAGCATGCCTGTCCTGTCTACTTGAGCTAACGTAAAAATACAATAAAGCAAGTGGTCTAAGCAGTAGTCATTCATGCCTCATAGTTGTAGATACTGAGGCAGGACTTTACTCTGAGGCTTCTTCTCTTTATGGGTGGTGGGACCTCACTGTTCTGTGTGCACCCCTAACTTTTTTTTGTATGCTCTGAAGGATATAATTCATGCTAGGATTGCTACATCTTCTCACAGAAACATGAGTTCCTTCAGTTGCATACCACCATTCCTGATGGTGTGCAAACTTAATCTAATGCACTGACTGATGTTATCAAATTTGGAGTTAGGGATTTAGCAAAGTTCTTTTGGGAATGTACGAGCATCCAATCCAGAACAACCCTGAATGACAAAATTTTCTTTGTTCAAGTTACTTGCTGTGTATTCTCTTTAATGAAGATTCTTTTCCGAATATGAATGTTTTGGGGGCAGCAGAAAGCCACAGCCTTACTGGTCTACAGTTTAGAGGATGCATGTTAGTGCTTATATAGCTATATAGCTGACAAGAAGTTATTAGAGTCCCAAGAAAGAGATATATAGCGTGACACATATAAAAATCCCTCCAAACACATCATTGGACAACATAGAAGTCTATTAAAAATACAGAGAACAAAACACAGGAATCAGGACATCTTATCTCAATTATTGCATAATGTTGCATAAAGCTGTAGTGATCACAATGAATTTCTGCTGTCACACGCAAAAAAAATGCACCATCGAGAAATAAATTTGAAGCTAATGCCCTTTGCTGAAGGTGCTATTTGTATGTTTTAAGAAAAGAAAAATATTTTTCCACTAAGTTATTTGAGGAACACTGGAAGCTTACAGGAGAATGAATATCCCTCCTCTCTTCCAAGTCCAATACCCCACTCTCATCACTAAATCAATTGCAAGCTACCTACCATGACCTGCCCTTCCTCTCGACCCCTATCTCTAGTGGATGTCACAGATTTTCTCCTCCAAGCTCCCTTCCCCCAAGTCATTGCTTTATTCCAACCTCAGTCCACTCCAGCTAGGGAAGCAGACTTCAGGTCTTCACCTCTCCCTCAGCTCCTCCAAAACCAATCTCCATGTCGTATCCCAGGCTCTGTAACAGTCCAACTGCTAGAAACTCCCTCCCACTCCTCTGCCCCATCTCCCATGGACCACACAGATCGTCCCCTCTTAACTTCCCTTTATCCACTCATTACATTATCCCATCCCCAACTCTAGCAGACATTCCCTGGGAATCCCCAAGCCCACTCTAGGCAGCTAAGCAGGCAGACTAGCTGCAGGTCTTCTCCTCTCCCTCTATTCTTTTTTTTAAACTTCTTTATTGAATCTCTAGGGGTTTCACATCATGAACAGCAATTCTGTTCACTTCCCAGTCACCACATATTCCCACCTCATCCCTGTCACATCCTCCAACCCCGTGAATGAAAGAAAAAAAAAGAAAGAAAGAAAGAAAGAAAGAAAGCAAACAAACGTAAGCAAGAACATCAACAAAAAACTAATTAAAAACTCAATAAACCATAACAGAACAATCCCCCAACACAGACAAAATAATTTATACACCTGAAATGGCAAAATCTCTGCTTCTCCTTCTCTCCTGCCTCTCCATCATCTCTTCGTTAGTCATGATGGTATCAGAGGCTTCAGTGTGTCATATAGTATAACCCTTGATTGGCGACTGTTAACTGCAATGAATCACTGGCTTGATTCAAGGCCTCTGGTTTTTAATATAGCATCCTCATTGGACCTTCACCAGAGCTCTTCTAGGGTATCCTGTGTCTTGGAGATCTGCGGATATTGCCCTTCACAAGCTCCAGCAGGACATAGATGGAGGAGATTCTAGGGTCAGTCGACTCAAGGCCCAGTTGTGGGCCTGGGTGTTAGCCAGGCAGCTCAGATCACTCCTTGGGGCTACCAGCCTTGGTGCCCAGGCTGAGTCAGTTCTGCTACATGAACCTCAGGGTAGGTTCATCCTCTCCTCTGGTAAGGGATGGTAGCCTTCTCTCCTGAGTGCGAGGGCCAGCTCTCTTGCTGTAATTCCCGGGTTGCATTCACAGTTTTGTAGCAGACCACCTGCTGTGGCCTCTCCCTGCTCTTTGCTCCTTTCCCCAAGAGACTAAGCAGATCCTGGTTAAATACCATGCTTCATCGCTCCTATGGAGCCCATGTAAACACCTCTATAGCCCATCCCCATTTCTAAATGTCAGCTCCCAATACATAGAAACGCATTTTACCTGGAACCTCCAGTGGCCACACCTGTCACGATCCCAGAAGTACTGTCTACCAGGCAATACATAGTCAACAGCAGTTCTTAGAAGAGAACCAGAAATGAAAGCGAAAACAACCAACAGAACACCTGTCTAACCAAGACAAGACCAAATACCAGCACCTAAAATCTCCCCAAATCCAGGCTCTTAGAAACGTGCTGCAACAATGTGGAGGAAAGGGAGTATCTGGGTAAAGCAGTATCGCCATTGGGGAGCACAGTGGAGAGCTTCCTGAAACTGAGGTGGAACTACCATGCTAATCAGAGTTCTTGTACTGAGTCAATGTCTAAAGAAACTGGAAGCAACATTTGAAGAGGTGTGTGTGTACTACCGTATGTGGTGAAGCGCTTTTGGAGGTATCACAGAAATTTTATTAACCTAACTGCATAAGTGTCCTTCAGTGAATGGATGAATAAAGCATGTGATATCACACAGACACACAGACAAACAGAT
The DNA here is from genome assembly GCA_001685075.1 of Bramus lutescens. Lineage (NCBI taxonomy): Eukaryota > Metazoa > Chordata > Mammalia > Rodentia > Cricetidae > Bramus > Bramus lutescens. The sequence continues at coordinate 69,819 of LOEQ01006252.1, read as the reverse complement.
GAACATACACACACACACACACACACACACACACAGATAGATTTATATAATCATCAAAGAATGAAATGTTGTCCTTTATCATTTTTTCTCTTGTATGGCACTTGGGTTGAGATGTAGACATTTTATTTAGTGAAATAAGACACATAGAGAAAGACAAATTATTTCCAATTGCGGAACCTGTACAAGTTGTTCTTGAAGAACTTGGGTGTAGAATCATGATCACTAGAGTACCAGAAAAATGGTAGATGTTTTAACTTTTATCTGAAAGTATTAAGTAATCATTTGATAAAATAAAATATGTTACTGTTGTATTAAACAGTAGGCTGAATATAGATACTTGATGTATGCTTCAGCATAAGTTAGAATAAAGGATCTCAAATGTTTAAATAACAAGGAAATTACAGATATTTAAATAAATGGATAAACTTTTGCTGAGCTGAACACTACTGTATTTGTACATCTATAGCTGTATCTGTAATTCTAGCAACTTGGGTGTCTGTGGCAGAAGGATAGATATTTCAAGGTCAGTATGTAAAACCTGCTAAACCTTGACAAAAATACATGTACTGAAAATACATGGCAATGTATTTAAAGATCACTTGGTGATTCATAAAAGTGCAAAATTTTATATGTTGACCTAAAGTAATTTTGAAATAATGAAAAATAAAGAGTAGCCATTCTTCTTTCAGCTCTTCATGAACTTACGGTGTGTGCATGTGTGCATGTATATGTGTGTACATACAGGTGTGTACATGCTCATATTATGTGTGTGTGCATGGGTGTGTCACATTAACTCCCTTGTCCTTCAGTCAGTTTTTATCTCCTGTTTGCATTGCCAACAGGATTGTTCTTGAGTATAGCAGTCATAACTAAAGCACAGTTTTCTGGCAATGGAGTCACCTCATATTGCTGATCAGAGAGAAATGATAGCTGTGAAGGTTAAAACTGAATTGCTTTCCCATGCTTTAATCAAGCTCAATACACTCATCAACAGCATTATGATAAAACTGAAGTCTGGAAACACGTAATGCTCCCGAACACCTGAAAATGTCATCTCCCACTTTAAATGCTTTCTCTTAGCCATTCTCTGCAGATGCAGTGGGGAATCCATTAATTATCATCTTTAATGCACAGGCACGAGAGTAAGAAAGGCATTTTATCTTTCTGCAAAGTGAAATCTAATCCTCTCCCCTGTCTCATCCTTTTTGGAGTTAACTATGAGATTAAGATGAGATGTAGCGTTTACTTCTCACACTTGACTACCTGCCAAGGCCAAGTTCATTCCACCAGTGAATTTGAGTATTTTGAGTTTCTGCTCGGAGTCCATTAGCCAGAATACTTCTCTAACTGGAAATAATCGCTTTGATTTTAGCGAATCCTAGAAAAGAGCAGTTTACCTTATTATGCAAGTATACTTTGGACCCATCCTTAACTGCATCATTGTGGAGCACTGACAATGACACCGGGAGAAGATTCTGTGAGGGACAGAGTGTGAACAATAAACATAACAATGAAGAGGCTTAACTGAGAAGCATAGCTTTGAATTAAACAAAACCGAGTGCACAGTTTGATGGAGTGCACACTAAAAGTAATTTTAAGCAGGAACTTTTAAGTTTTACATAAATAAACTAAATAAAACAGTTTTGGATATGGGCATTAAACAAAAGAGATTTCCAGATTTCAGCACAGATAAATTAGGCTTGTCACACGTAGATTCAATTGTTTTGGTTTATTGCTTAAAATGTTGTGTAAATTGCGATGTTCTTCCCTTTGATTTTCAGGGTGACCTCAGAGTTAACCAGGCTGGTGCCTATGTCATATTTGTCAAGTAGTGTGACCATTAAAGGACACAGATACCTGACCTCTTTAACTTTTCTGAAGACAAGCCTAATGCAAAGTCTCTTCATCAAACCTTCCAGCATTTTCTCTTCAAATCAGCAGGAGCTAAATTTGTGGAATGACCTTGCAGGACACTGGAAATTAGGGTGTGGTGATATTTTGTTTGTGCTGTAACAAATGAAGCTTGTCTGAAGATCAGAGTGTGGAACCAGTCACACTAGTTAGCCATAGAGACCAGGCAGTGGTGGCGCACACCTTTCATCCCAGCACTCAGGAGACAGAGGGAGAGGAACTTCTGTGAATTCAAGTCCACCCTGGACTATATGGTGATGAGTCTGGAAGAGTAACCGAGCCAAGCAGGGGTGGCTCACACCTCTGATTCCCCAGCGCTAGGCAGGTGGAGAGGGGAAGTGACAAGGCAACAAGGCTGAGCAGCGAAAGGAATATACGGAAGGAGGAGACAGGAGCTCAGGGTTCAGTCTGAGGTTTCATAGAGACAGCATTCAGTCTGAGGATTTGTAGAGATGTGTTCTGAGGATTTAATGGAGGTAAGAACTAGTGACTGGCTGCTCTGCTTCTCTGATCCTTCAGCATTTCCCCTGATATCTATTTCTGAGTTTTTAGTATTAAGAAATTAGAATTCGGGTCACATTCGGGTTGTTGGTAAGACAATTATCCCATCCATTTCTGGAGAACAACAAAGAATCAGTGAGTGTCTATACAAGTTGCCTGAACTCCATTTTGTTTAGTTTCTCAGTGCAAGCCTTCACCTATACCAGGCTTGTGCCCCAGTACTGTGCTGCCTCCCTAGACATGTTTTAAACTTTTGTGATGAGAAATGGTCTCATCGTGTTAACCAAGAAGTTCTTGAATCTGATCTGTAGCCATGAAAGCCTTAAATTTGTGGTTCTCTTGCCTCAGCCTTCATCCTACATAGAAAAACAGCTCTGTACCAGCTATAAGTATATCATCTGTTAATGATGTATTTGTTTCATTTATGGTTTATTATTTTTAATTGTCATGCTATTCCTCATAACTTTGTCTAGCAATATGATCAGCTATTTTTTTAATTTTTGAAATTACATTTATTTATTTCCTTATTTATCTGTACATTTGTGTGTGTGTGTGTGTGTGTGTGTGTGTGTGTGCGCACACACACACACGGGCATAAGTATGGAATTGGGAGGACAACTTGCAATACTTAGCTCTCTCCTTCACCATATAGATCACAGATACTAAACTCAGGTCATCATTATTGTTAATATGCACCTTTATTCACTGAATCATATCCTCGGCTCATAATCCTTTCCTTTTACAAGATAGAAAGAAAAGGGCAGAATGAGAGAAAAATTGGTATTTTCAAAAGCTTTAAAATATGTTCTACTGTGTAGTCAGATATCACACAAGTTTCAAGAGTATTATGTATACACATTAGGACAATATCATTTACATTAGTTAGGGCAGTATTAAACATACAAGTTGTACAGTAATACACATGCACAGAGTTAGAACAAAATTATAAAGTGTGAGTGACAACAGAAAAATGATCATAGTCACCCTATATAAATATGGAATTCTCAAAAATTACCACAAGGAAGATTAAGAAGAGGGAAAATGAGAAATAACAGAAGAGTTTCATGAGCATTCACCCTGTGATAGTACACAGAGGAGCGATCTTATTCACTAAAACCCACTTAGCACCCCCAACAAATATGAAAGCCATTACAGAAAGGAAAGATGCATTTTCCAAGAGCTTAAATAATATTATTGTGCTGTGGTAATTTTTTTTTAAAGAAACACCAAATTTCTCATCCTCATCACTTTCAAACAGCTGTTTCAATAGTATCAAGCATATTCACATACTGGAAGATTTTACAGAGCTTTGAGCCTCGCAGATCAAACTTAATCACTTAGTAGATGAGAGCTCATCCCTTTTGTCTCTCCCTTGCCTCCTGTTTCAATGAATCTGCTCATTCAAGATATGTATGGTGATGACCCAACCAGAATATGGCCATTAATGTTTGCTCTTCAGATCTCTGCTTTTTCCCATCAAAACACAGTATTCATTAAAATAACATAAAATATTTGAGAATATTGTTTTTGACAGTCTGAATATATTTAGTTAGGACCTTAGTCCAATCAATCAAGGGTAATCTCAAACAATGATATTATTTTTTTTTAGTATAAGTCCAGTCAATCAATCAAGGGTAATCTCAAACAATAATATTCTTCCTTTAGTATAAGTCCAGTCAATCAATCAAGGGTAATCTCAAACAATGATATTATTCTTCCTTTAGTATAAGTCCAGTCAATCAATCAAGGGTAATCTCAAACAATGATATTATTCTTCCTTTTCATCTGTGAAAACTGTAACCTCCATTTAAGTCCTTCCTTCCCACAGTCATTTCTCCTTTTCTGAATCTTGACTGTACTGCAGAAATTATTGCCTCATTATGTATCTTGGCAAGAATAATGAGATCTTTATGCATGTAAGGACCTTAAATTCCAATTAAACCAGTGATCCATCCAAAGCTAGAATCCCTTCAACAGCAGAGTCTGGGCTTCTCCCCTTGCAGAAGTGGTCAAATCATATTCTATTTTTGCACATCTCTGATGGGAGCTCTTCTTTATTGGAAATCAAAATTTACACCACTCTGAATTCTATTTCTTTTAGGTCAGTGCATTTGTACCACGTGTAGTGAGCCTAAACCCCCTTTGTACATCATTCTTGTGAGTCTCATCTTTCTTCAACTAAACATGTTCCATTTTTAATGAAGAATTTCCAAAGGTATTCTATGATATAAATATTGTAGCAAAACATTAAAAATACCTTTCTTTAAAAATAAAATAAAACACCCAAAATTAAACTGGTTCTGGAGGCGTATTCTATCCAGTATTTAAAAAAAAATATTAAGGTCTCAGGTTTTTTTTTTGTCTTTTTTTTCTTTTCGTTTACTTGTTTTGTCTTCCCTTTCTATGCACTCTATTCTTTAAGGACAGGCAAGGCAAGAGTGCTGTACATACTTCCAAAGAAAGAACTTTACACAGCATAATTTATTTTCTCTTTTTCGTTCATACTCCCCACTTAGTGACCAATGAGCCTTCATTAGCATCTTGTTCCTGCCAATCAACACAGTGTGCTTGTCATGTATTTTATTTTTGAAACATTTTGTTGTTGAATCTTTGGGTATTTCATATGTACCTCAAATCCACTCATTTTCCCGTCCTTTCATATTCACCCTCTACCCTTGCATTCTACCCCATAAAAGTTAATAAAAAAAACTTTGTCAAACCCTCTGAGCAATGACCAACTCCTCTGTCAACCTCAGTGTTCTGTGCATGTACCATTCCACTTCTCTGTCCTTCCCACATCTCCATCACATAACTGTTTGTCATGGTGGCACTGGAGATTGGAATGTGCCACACAGTATACCCTTTAGGCCAATCAGCCCAAACAGGTTTTACTTGCAAATATTCATTACAATGTATTATCAAGATAGTTGATGGCCTCTTTTTTTCTGCTACAATGTCAATACTAAACCCTCAAAAAGACTCTTCGATATCCTGCTGTTGCCCTGAGTCTTGGGGGTCCTGCAGCTATGAATCTACTGGGCCTGTCTCCTTTATGCTCTCTGGTAGCTTTTAGATGAGGAACTTATTATGGTAGACCAACTCAAAGATCTAAGTCAGGGCCTGGGGCATAGTTGAGCTGCTCAGCCTGTCAGCTTTCCTGCATTCACATCACTACACCCAGCGCCCCATCTAAAGGTCTAAGGCTTGTTTTGTCAACACTAGTTCTGTTGCCAGAGGATTCTGTCCTGCCCAGTACCACAGCCATTTAATCCTAAAGAAATGCACAGAGGTCTACATTAATTATAAACTCTCTGGCCTATTAGCTCAGGCTTCTTATTAACTAATTCATTTTTTTATTAAAAATTTCCACCTCCTCCCCTCTTCCCATTTCCCTCCCTTTCCCCCTCCCTCTCCAATCCAAAGAGCAGTCAGGGTTCCCTGCCCTGTGGGAAGTAAAAGGTACCCTTATTCTTATATCTTAAGCTAACCCATTATTCTTGTCTATGTTAGCCATGTGGCTTGGTACCTTTATCAGTGAGGCCTTCTCATCTTGCTTCCTCTGCATCTGGGTGATGACTGCAGACTGAGTTTTGTAGTATGGAGACCACTTGTTGGTTCCCGGCCACCTGGCTAGCTTAGACCTGATGTAGGAGGGTCATCTAACTATGTGTTCCTTTCATTGGTTAATAAAGAGACTGCCTTAGCCTTTTAATAGGGCAGAAAATTANAAATGAATACAATTTGTGTGTTGTTATTTCGGGGTATAAGCTAGCTGTGAGGGAACTGGGCCAGATGAAAAGCCAGCCTGCTTGCCTCTTCACTACATAGACCCAAAGTAACCATGCAGATACTGTATTAATTACATCATTGATTGGCCTATTAGGTCTAGCTTCTTATTGGCTAACTCTTACATCGCAATTTAACCGATTTTTATTAATCTGTGTATTGTCATGTGGCTGTGGCTTACTGGCTAAAGTTCCCAGTGTCTGTCTCCAGTGGTTCCATGGCTTCTTTCTGACTCCGCCCTTCTTTCTCCCAGTATACAGCCTAGTGTTCCCTGCCTAGTTCTGTTCTTCCTTGCCATAGGCTCCTAGCAGTTTTTTATTCATTAACCAATAAAAGCAACACATAGACAGAAGGACCTCCCACACCAGGGATAAGCAATTTTCATAGACTCCCAGCGTTAGAAAATAATGGGGCACACTCAATAAGCATGTCTGAAGGTGACTATGGGCTATTGCTTTCAGCTGATTTTAAATGTTCCCTAAGTGGCGAACTAATTCATAAATCTTAACAAATTGATGCCAACATCACAAAGCTCTTTATTGAAACATACTCAACTTTGAAAATTTCTCTTTTGCATTGAGAGGAAGTATATTTTAATAGCTCTCCTAATTAACAATTCTAGGAACTGTGTCATTGAGCATATTTATATGCCATAACCTCTTTTCATGACATGAATTGGGTTGAGAAGAAATGGTATCTTCTACTTCTGATCCTTGCTAAAACTTTGCAATAAGGCACCAATTAATCTCCCCATTTTTCTCATTTTGCAAAAACTTAAAATCACTAAAACGTTTGGAAAATATACACTGCGGAAATCCTCAACAAGTGCAGATAAAGGGTACTCTACAGATATACATTCTAATATTTAAGATAAGAGTCAGAGGTGTTAGAAAGATAAATTGATAACTAACACAACCATTTTTTATCACTATCTGCTTACATAATTATGCAACATTTATCCTTTAAAAATCTCCAAACACCTTTCATTAAATACTGGCATATGTACTTATTTTCTTCCACTTATAATTTTCTCTTTTATGATGTGATAAGCCTGAGATAAAGGATATTATTTCCTTTAGGTAGCAGTTTAATAGTGCAACATTTGAAAACCCAAGAAATTCCAACAAAAATACTTATTTGCCCTCTTTTAATCTCCTAAATTCAGAACCACAAGTGTCCTGACAATGCAATCAACTATCCTGGAAGAAATCAGTGTGTGGCTCTTGTGTCACTGGGAGACAAAGAGTTATTGTAGCTGCAGAACCCAGACATTCTCCTTTCCTGGGTTTTGTCATCTGTACAAATGTCCAGGAAGCCTCAGGTCAAACAGTGCAGATAATTCCGTGCCAGCCATAACAACATTTTAGCTATTTTATGATCTGTAAGCTTCAATATCAAAATGCAATTGTATAGAATAATTGGTCCTGAATGTTCCTGAAAGTGACCTTGTTTCTGAATGTTTCTTCATTCTTTCAAAAAAAATAACTCTTTGATTCCTTCACTCCTCGCAAGACTGTTTTTTAACAAGAATTTTGAAAGACTTTCTCTACACTGTACATTAAATTAAAATATGAATGACTTCTTTCTTTTTAAAAATTAAAGAAAATATACAAATATTCAAAACAGAGCTGGTGTTTCTTAGTGGAATATTTGGTGTGGAATTGCTATCAATGATTAATTTATAAAAAGAATGAACTCATAGACTTCATTAGAGAATATGACTGAATTTCTTCAACACACCAGGGTGACTATAGCTTATAATATTTTGCCATATATTTCAGCATAATTGAGTTAGAAATTTATCAACCCATAAAATTGTTTGAGGAAATGAAAATTCTAGTTGTCCCAATTTGATAATTACATATTTCATGCTTGTATAAAATTATTGCACGCTACAAATGTGAACAATTATCATATTTTCAATTAGAAATATCTTGACAAATATTTACTTGTCAAAGACCAACAGACAGCAAAAGGCTTATCTCCGTATAATTTGAAAATAAACTATGAAATGCAATCCTCTGTATATATAAATAAACTGAGATATGGCCAAGGGCACTAATACAATTAGTTAAATTAAAAAAAAAAAACACTTTGTCATGGGCCAGTTGGCTCATTAGGTAAAGTAAAATACCTGCTTTGTAAGCCTTACAGTCTGAGTTCAATATCCATAGTCACATAAAAGAGAAAAGTATTACCACAAAGCTGTCTTCTTGCCCCTTTGACTTCTACATACTTGCTATGGCATATATTGTTACTAAAAGTATGGTAGCATTCATATTCTCTCTCTCTCTCTCCAAATCCTTATATATATAAATCAAAATGGAAAGGTCTGACATTCACAAGAAATATATAAAGTCACAGCCTATGTTGAATTTAACATAACAACAGAGAATTGGAAATGTACATTATTCAGTCCTTTGCTCAATGTAACCAGAATCTAAATGGTTTAGAGCTTTTGATATGAATGGTCTAGGAAACTTTTTAATTCAGGGAATTCATTATAAATATGTCTCTGAAAGTTCTCATAATGATCTCCCACCACCAGGAAAACATTTCCTGATGAATTTAAAGTTTGCAGCATGCTGACTCATCAATATTAGTATTTTCATACATTATATGATAAGGAATTCATCCAAACATCATGCAACTATAGATTCTAAGTACCCATTCTTTGATTTATTTACATGTTTTACAGGGAGAATAATGACACCCTATGTTCTGTGGGAATTTACAGGGCCTCCTCATAACTGATTTAAGCTTTAACTTTTTGAGAGTTGTGGAAATTTTCACATTTTAGATAAATTGGTAATGCTTAGGTGACAGAGGTCGGTTGTGCTGGGAAATCACTCATCGCTTCTTTCAGATTTAGAATGAGGAGGAGTGATGAGAAGATAAAGAGGAATGGACTGGTAGTAATAACGTCATTGGAAGGATGGAGTATTCAGAGTCTAAAAGAGAATATGGGATTAAATGTCACTTAAATGTGAGATGGTGAAATCACATTGGAAAAATTGGAAGTTAGGCAAGGTTAGCTTTTCCATATTTAAGGGAAATGAAGTGCTTGAAGGATTGAAGAGAGTTAAAGATCTTTGTTTTATTGTGATGTAGGAGGGTCATCTGTCTGTGTGTTGCTTTCATTGGTTAATAAAGAAACTGCCTTGGCCCCTTTTGATAGGCCAGCCCTTAGGTGGGTGGAGTAGACAGAAC